>KI423401.1:0-21448 GCA_000473375.1 Anopheles culicifacies
ATAAAGATAAAATATAGGAATGGAGACTCGATACCCCATGGTCTTACCCCACGCACGCAGTGGCAACAAATGCAGTTCCTGGTGTCACAAAGAGAGAGAGAGAGAAAAAGAAATAAGGAGTGCAGAAATCAACCAAGCAAACCCCTGCCTTGTATGCTGTTTTGTATGTGTAGTTTTGTAATAATTGAAATTTGTCGAACGTATCGTTCTGTTTTTTTTTCTTTCTCTTTTACCACGCCCAATCATCAATACGTGTTCCGGACCAGGGGCTTTGCAAGTGGCGATTGACCCGGAGCCACTGATGCGAACGTATGGACATAGCAGGCTGCGAGCGCATGGGGCAAGAATACTAGAATCTCTCACAAACTAAGAGCGCTCTGGCGGTGGAGTGTATTAAGCGGCAACCGATTTTTCCTGCAAACACTTTTGCGTATGGTTGATTTTATCGCCCAAGCTCAGTGCCATACCCTGAAAGTGAGAGAAAGACAGCTCAGATCGTTACTCGTACGTTTCATCTTATTTTGTACCGATGCAGTGCCCATTACCTGGCTCTTGGCGCGTATTCTTATGTGCCCGGTCACAGGAGCATCCGGTCGATCTAAGGGCTTCTCGATGCTTAAGTTTGCCAACGCGTCCTCACCGAAAATAGACCTTGGGACGAAATAAAGGGTTTGAGGTTAATCTTTTTGATTGCGTCTACTAACCCTACTGCTCTTACCTCGCATACATGTTGGCCGCCATAAAGCCACACTGACCGGAAAGTGCCTTCTCCGGTGTGAGGCACTTCATGTTGGTCGACTTGAGCAGCAGCCGCAGGTAGTCATGCAAATCGGTAAGCGTCGTGTTGACCGACACCTTGTTTTCCCACTCAAACTCTACCCACATCGTGCGGAACTCGGTATCGGTGCAGGTAGCCGGCAGGATATAATCCATAATGTCAATCTGAATCGTGTTCAGCACGACCACATTCGATGAGAACGTTGTGTCGTACACTGAAAATGGTAAGCGTTCCGTGTATATTGTCCTGCAGGTGTTGTCCCCCCTTAACCCATCCTGCACACTTACCAATGTTGCCAAAGATGATGCCATTTTCCGTGGACGATACCTTCACGTTCGCCTTAATGTTGCAGAAATCATGCGGAGCCAGTACCACCGGATGTGGCTTTTCGACCAACTTCAGATCACCGACGGTGGCCAACTCGAGCGTACAGTTTTGCAGTGTGTCACTAGTTTGGTTTACGATCAGCACGTCCAGCACAATGTCATACTGGTTCACGTGCACGTACGCTTCCGCATAGACCGGATCGGAGAAACCGGTTAGTTGGGTCACTTTGTTGAGCTTGCTGTTCGGTGAAGCGACATCCGTCAGGGCGGAGCTCTTGGTACCAGCCAACGCCTGGTTCAAGCTCAGCTCGAACACGTTCTCACCGAGCTGATCGTTCTTACCGTTCGCCAGCTGCGTGAACGCGATCGGATCGTCCGGCTGAATTTTGGCAGCATTTTTCTGCTGCTTGTCCTTCTTTTCCTGCGCCTTTTCATCGCTCTGAGCGTTCAACATGTTTGCCAGCGCGTTCCTGCAGCTTTGCGTAAAGATTTCCACGATTTCGGGCGTTCGAAGTGTGAGCGTCTTCAGGCAAAGATAGATCCGATCGGTGTCATCGTTCGTGATCGCTTTCGTTGGCAAACCGGACTTGCCAAGGTGCAGGATGGAGCTCATGATCAGCATGGCGCAGGTGCACAGACGATTCTGCTTCTTTTCGTTCGATTCCAGCTGGACGAACTTTAAGGCCAGCTTTGTTAGCGTTGAGGCCAGTGTGGCCGCAACGAAGAAATCACCATCCATCATATATTGTCGAAGCGGCGGCCGTTCCACCTTTTTGGCAACCCTGGCGAAAGCAAACGTGCGTTAGAAAATGATTGTCTATCAGTCCAACCTACTTGCGTACTTACGGTGCAACGCTGAATGCGCTCTGAGTAGCGTACGTGCCATCCGACGTTACTTTATTCGTGCTGTTTACGGTTTCGGTCGTTTTCTGCTCTTCTTCAACCGCATCGTTACCGGCCAGACGGCTCTGTTCTGCTTCGACAATCGGTACCTCACCCAGCGCACGGTTCACTACCCCAATCACCTCCATAATGTCCTTCAGCGAGTTGGCATACTCGCCCAAAATCCACAGCGTAGTTCGGTGGATCTTGGCCGACTTGATGGCCGGAAACGCTTCCAGCAGCTTCTCGATGACCAGCGGCTGCAGGTGGGAAAACTTTTGGATCGCTTCCCGCACAAACACTAGCACATCGCCCGCGGCAAGCTCGTTCGTGTCGGATAGGAATTCCACCAGCACGGGAATGACGGCCGCTGCCACGTCCGGAAACTTGATGCAGCAAGTATGCAGCGTGCGTACGAGCAGTTGCCGGTACTTGCCCGTATCTTCATGCTCGATGTTGTGCGTTTTGGATACCTCCTTCTTCAGCACCAGCACCATCTCTTCGATGTTACGCGACGACACCAAATCCATCGCCAGCGCGAGCGTCTTCCGACGTACCTCGATATCGGTGGCACTGAGCACTCGCAGCACGTCCATCACGAGCTCCTGCATGATGCGCTCGATGTTCTCGTTCTCTTTCAAAGCAATTAATCGATCCAGCACGATCAACTTTACGTTGTTGTCGCTTTCCTTCACGATTAGATCGATGTAACAGCTGACGGCCGCCTTAATGGCGGTCGGTGCAGTGGAGAGCGTCACCAGCGTACCAGCCGCCTCATACCGAACTGCGTTCGAGGACGAGTTCAGCAGATTGTAAATACAGCGAATGAAGCGCGACCGTTCAGCCGGATTCGCATGACACACCTTGTAGATCAGCTCGACGATGACCAGCTGCAAAATATCGCCAAAGCCGCTCACCTGATCCAAGCAGGAGGCCAAATAGTTGAGCGCACGCTCCTGATCCGCGTGCAACAGCATAAGGAAGGCGTTACGCTTGCACGACATGTCCTGCTGTGTGTCGAGGAAGTTTGCAATCAACTCAGGCCCATCGGGTACCAGCCAATCGAAGTTCTTGTAGATGGTAAAAATGGCTAGCACCGCATTCCGCCGTACGTACGAGTGCCGGTGTTCGAGACTGCTGCGAATCGTTGGCATTAGCGGTTCAAGCAGCTCCGGTTCCTTCAGCTTGCACAGAAACCGCAATGTAGCTCCGCGCAAAAACTCATTCGGGTGCTGAAGATCCTTCCGGTACGCATCGCACACCAGTATCATCTCCTGCAACAGCTTTCCGTCGGGCGATGTTTTCGGTACAATCTCCCAATAAATCAGCAACAGCTTCTTGAGGGTGTGATTTTGCAGCGGCAGCACAAAACGGATGATCGTCATCAGCAAGTTCGGCAACCGCTCGCCCTGCAACATTAGCTGGATGACTCTCTTCATCGTCTCAATCTTTACGTTTACTTCACCCTTCTCTGAAAGCGGTCAAAGGTTGGAAGGTGTGTTGGTTAGTTTGTTTGTTTGTGAGAAACCGCTTGGAAACATGCGCCACTTACCGAGATCCTGCTTGATTTGCATTTCATTGTACAGCTCAATTTCGGGTGGATTTATTATCGTGTAACACGACATTCCCTCGGACCCCGACGCCATCGCCGCAGAATTCTGTGATTTTCCAACTGAGCTGAAAGGCAACTATTCTCGAACGAAGCTACTGCCAACGGTGGACAGGTAGGCGCATACACCTCTGGAATCGCGGTGGATAGTAACGGGATGCCTTTGCTTGCACTGGAATTGTGGTAATTTAAGGGTTTCGTCACTATTTTCACTCTTTCTGCGCTCCGGTGCACCGAAATTCAACCCAGTTTAGCGATGACAATTATCAATACGTGTCATGGGATACGTTTATACGGCGACTACTCATTTCTTTACACGCACACACACACATATCGATGTACGAGCTGCCAAAATACTGTTCTACAAGATCAATCCGATAAAGGTATGATGCACCCCATTTGCTTCGCCCAGTTTCTGCCCAATTTTCGGAAATAATATAATGAGCAATTAAATTGGCTATCATGCAAATTTGTCATCATATCAAATACATTTGGACGAAATCTGTTTATAATCTTGCTATACAAGTTCAAGATATGCGAAACTATTTTATCCTTGCAATAGTTTAAGAGCAATTATTTTGTGGAGATTGTTAAAATGTATCTGTTTGTAGAGATACTCTAGAACTACACTTTGTATGCGATAATTTCCAAATAAAATTAAAATTTCTGGTAAATAAAAATGTGTATGTATACATCGTAGTCTGTTCTACGATCCGTCATATCCCGCAGCTATACGAACCGGGTACAATACACGAATGGAATCGAAGTTGACAACTTTCACATAAACAAAAGCGTAAACGTAAATTCGTCACAGAACCAAACCTAGGCCCAATCTTTATCGATAATAGTGTCTCTTCGTTGGTAAAGCGCTCAAGAATAATTGATCGCAATCATGGGCAGCATGATGGAGGCGTGCTGCACTGGCTTCATATGCAGGCTGTGCTCAAAGATGAATCGAATGGTGATTTTCATTTACGGTGCAGATGGTCTGGAGTACAACTTGCTGCAGAAAATCAACAGCTATCTTCCAATAGAGGTACCATGAAATGAATAACGATGCATCTGCTCAGATTTATCCTCTAGCTCAAGGTGCAATGTTTTCCTAAACTATTTTTCCTTTCCGCGCAATTGAATTGATCCGACCAGATCAACGAAGAAGACGAACTACCGAAAACAATCTGTGAAGCCTGTCTGGACAAAATTCTACTCCACCATCGGTTGATTGAACAGATCCAGTCCGCTCAGAAACGATTCGTGAAATTGCGTGATGAAGATCAAGCTCGAAATGCTACTGCCGCAGAGTCATCGGCCAGTTCGAGAACACTATCTGCCGAATCGACGGCTAGCTCTCGGACCATGTCGGTTGATTCCACCGATGCCGTGGAAGGACCCGCCGAAAGGATACAGGAAACTGAGACAAACAGTGCGACAGCGGAACATCATGCCACCGCCGAGACTGCGAATACGCGGGTACAGGACGATGTACAGACCAGCGAAAGCGTGAGTCAGACTTCACAAGAAGCTACAAGTAGTAGCACAGCGGAAACAGCACCAGCAGGAGAATCCAGCACCAATCGAGAACAAAACGAACCGGGCTCATCGGCCCCAAAACCGCCACCGAATCGCTTGAAACGCAAACAGCCAAATCCGACTCACTCGTCCAAAGTGGCTAGGTTAGGTTAGGTTAGGTGCACAACGATCTATTTAGGATTAAGTTCCCCTCGGCAAGGACAGACTATCCCAACAATGCTGAACGAGAATGTTCCCGCATGCCTTGAGTGGCATCAAGCGTCCACTAAAAGGGCAAGCATTGAAGTTTTAATACGTCTCTTTCTCTCTTTTACGTCGTCGATAATTGTATTCGTTTAGATTTAGTAAACAAATGCCGTGTATATCATATTCATTGCGTACAAGCTTCCAATACTTTTGTTTAATGAATAAAGCAGCTGGTTAGAGCTGTGTGTCGTTGCGTAAGTTTCAATTTTTACTTGTATTTCTTCATATATGGATCCTTCGCTTCTTTGTCCTTGCGAGTTTACATTATTTACATGGTGACGATAACATCACAGCATTGTACATTGACGAGCATTCAATTTTGGCTACGGCAAACACGTCCTTAGGTTGAAACGACAGCCGTGATCTTTGCTATTGTTCATTCATATTGCAATGCTATAACAACCGCTGTTTGATTCTCATTAGTTGATATCAAACTTGTACCGCAAATAAGTTGATTCAATAATTTTCCATCCGTTTTACGTAACGTAGCGAAATGATAAAGAGCATGGGCGCTATCTAAGAATTTTAGTTAAATGAGAGATAAAACTAGAGAAAGTCAGCAACGCTATCGCATCAAATGTACCGTCGGTTCTGGACAGGATAAACCATTAGGAGTAATGTAAAATGCAATAACGTAGATCGTTTTCGATTATTGGGCTTAAGTGGATTGTATTACTGGTACGAAAATAATACACCTGAGCATGTTTTACATGCTGTATGTCGTCTTTATCGTGCTCAACCATTGCGTAACGTCACTACAGTTGCGATAAAATGTTTCTAAAGTAGCATAAATTAAAAATAAATGATGTTAAGCGGAACACCAACGAAACAAAAACTAAACCTTGAAATGAACAATATCGGTGCACCGTTATCGATGAAGGCGTACGGGTTTTATCCTTGTCTTTCGGTCGCTTTCGATGGTCTAGAGTTGGGTACTAGTAGGTAATTTAAGCTACGTGTGACTATGCCTGGCCGGCGCTGGTCTGAGTATTCGTCTTCAGAACCATCTGCTGAACTGTCCCTATAAAAAACTTCATTATCGATAATTTCCAACGCATTGGAAATAACACCTCTATTACCACTGGTATTTGTAGCCAGATCCCTCCGGTCAACTGTGGCGGGAATATAAAGAGCCTGTTCACTTTTGTTCTTTTTGTTCCCGAATGGGAGCTCGTCTAGGATTTTGGGTTTCCACGATGACTTTGATTCTGTAAAGCAACATGATGGACAATTTAGGTAGAATTTGTTCAGCACGGGGAAACCAGTGGTGGTCATGCTTACCAAGATCAGCCGTTACTCTAGCCACTTCTCGTAGCTGAGTATCCAAACGTTGTACTTGGAAGTTTAGCTCGTTTATAGTGGCTTGCAGCTCGAGCTTCTCCTGCATCATCATCTCTTCTTTGTTGGCCTCTTTCCGAACTTGCCTGGAAAAGGGGAAAATGATCGTTCAACAATCGTCCATGCGCTGCCTGAGTTTATGCGGCTTACCTTTGATACTCCAGCAGAAGTAATCCGGCACCGATTGTGAAGATTATTATTTCGCCCAACAAGTTCGCTCCCAGCTCGATTGCCATCGCTTCATTCAGAACGGGCACGGTCGTCGGTTTTCCAAGGTTTAGTGCCCACATTTTCGTTTTCACCTCCATCCAGTTGTAGAACTGTGCCGGCGGCATGCAAACATACTTCCGAAAGAAGGGACTATTTTTCGCACGCTCTTTCAGCAAATTTGCTATCGGTTTAGAAATCTGTTTCATGGCAAGAACGCCAAGCTTGGCGGCCGGAAACGCTCCCACAACCATGGTGCTGAACGGGTTGTTCTTAAGGACGTATGAATAATAAACGTTTGATCACGCTTTTGTGCAAAATACAACACGATACGCAAGGAGGAATCTTGTAAATAGATTTACGCAATCCACCTCTCAGCTGTAGTAAGCGGAGCGATATCGCTTGTCAAAGTTGACAATAGGGGCGGATCAAGGTGTATATATGTTGTATTTGAGGTTTTTGTTTTCGTTTGCGCTGCAAACAACAACCAAAATGCCACCTTCAGCAGCTCAAAAATCTACGATATTTTCTCAGATTTTTTAACATTTGTGACTCGCGTTCTTGTACAATAATTTTTATTACGAAAAACGCCATTCACTCACACCAATGCAAGCGAAATGTCATCTAGGGTTTGGTATAGTTGACAGCAACAAACGAGTGTTTTTATTGTGTTTTCTTGCGGCTACTGGTGCTTCATAATGTAGAAGAGGGGTAACGGATATTTGGTGTATATTTTGCTGTAATTCTGAACTCTTGTGCCCGGTCCGACGTTTTAAAAATGGGCAACAACGGTAATCTGTCCAAGGCGGAACTGTTTATACAGAACCTCAACGCCAAAAATGCGAAAAAGCTTGCCTTTGCAATGGTGCTTGGGTTCGTAGTGTATCACGCCTTTCTTCATTGGCGCTATGGTAAGTATTGTACGAGCGTAACATTAACGCATAGCATTAATTGGACTGCGTGTTTAGGTTCGGATTCCTGCAAATGGCTTCTCAGCGCCGGTCGTTTCAAAGGCGATAAGGAATGGCAACCGTATGGATGCATGCTGCACAAGTACACTGAAACGTAAGTGATTCATGCATTAACCAGCTATTTGTCGTTTTCACAGAGAATTGTTTGTATTGTTTTTTTAGTGATACACGGAAATGTTTACGGTATCTTGCTTTCTGGGGCAACCAGAACCACTTCGTACTTATCGGTGACGAGCGGCTCCGTTCGCTTTCGCTGGAATTCATCGACTATCTGAGATCGAGCGAAACCGAAAACAACTCCAAACAATCCTCGACGAAAAACACGGAAAACGTCCAGTTTACCGACTATAAACTACGTCTCCGGGTGGAATACATTTACGCAAACGAAGTATCGAAAAGCTTAATAGATGAATTCATCAAATGGGAACACGAGGAAGACCCGCCCAGTTTGATCATCGCCAGCTGCACCTATCCTAGCTTTCAGCGCGGTAACGTAACGGATGAAATCCAGAAAGCGTACGAAAAAAATCTCACACGTCTCGTCAGGCCGATCGATCGGTTGTATGCGAAAAAAACAAAAATTATCTGGAAGCTGCAGGATCCCGTCGATCAGGAAAGCTCGCCGGAAGCGTGGAAGAACGTGCGCAATGAGGACGTCGATCGTATCAATCAAGCGGCGAGCAATATTTTGCTATATTCGGATGCAAAGATTTGGTCCTCGTCCAATATGATAGCTTCCGGGCTGGTTGATGAGTTTGCCGATGGACAAAAGCTAAGCTCACTGACACTAAAACACGATGTGCAGATTTTGCTAAACATGTACTGTAATGATTACATGAATTACAACGATGGCACATGTTGCAGCAGTGCAGAACCGTACACAATCATACAGGTTACAACATATGCATTTTTAGCAGTATGGTAAGCACGGTAGCCCAGGTACAACGTTCGTAAGCAAGAATGAGAGTTGATTTTGTTTGCTTTGTTCTATTTTTAGCGCAACTATTGCAACCGCCATGTATGTGCGGAAGTGGGTTGTTAAGTGGCGCGGCATACATGCCTACATGCCACTGAATCAACCTACCGACACGCAGTCTCCGATATCAGCGCTGGCTTCGCTAGCTGTCATCATGACCTACTTCTACCTCTGTGACCGGACAAACTTCTTCATGAAGGAAAACAAATACTACTCCGAGTTTAGCTTTTGGATACCGGTCGGGTATGTGTTTGCCCTCGGGCTCTTCTTTACCGAGGACAGCAAGCTCACGAAGGTGCTGCATCGCGACCAAACGGACGAACTGAAGGGCTGGATGCAGATAGTAATACTGATCTACTACATGACCGGAGCATCGCACATTCTACCGATCTACATGCACATCAAGGTGTTGATCAGTGGGTTTCTGTTTTTGTCCGGGTATGCCCATTTCACCTACTGGTGGCAGACGGGCAATGCCGGCTTGGTGCGCTTTTTGAACGTCATGTTCCGGGTGAACTTTCTCACCGTCATTCTCTGCCTGTGCATGAACCGTCCGTACCAGTTTTACTTCTTTGTACCGCTACTCTCGTTTTGGTACAGTATCATGTACTTAATGCTGTCACTACCGCCCCGCATTACCGCCCAAATAGCGGAAACCAACCCGTACCAGTATCTGTACGTGGTGGTGAAATTTATCACGATGCTCGCGACCGTAACCGTGCTCTATATGAGTGAGGTATTTTTCGAACGCATCTTCGTAACCCGTCCCTGGAAGGCACTGTTCGTGACCACGGATGATGATATCCACGAGTGGTGGTATCGCTGGAAGCTGGATCGGTACACCATCACATACGGTATGATTTTTGCTGCCATCTTTCAAATATCGCAACGCTTTGCCGTGGTGGACGATAACAATCATGGCAATCTGTTCTCGAAACGAATCTCGCTTACGTCCACGCTGGCTGCCATCACCGGGATCGGGTGCTACATGACGTGGACATTTTTCTGCCGCAATCGACAAGACTGCGAAGAGGTCCACTCATATGTGGTGTTCATTCCGATCATTGGGTATATCTTGCTGCGCAACATTTCTGGCATTCTGCGGACACGCTATTCCACGTTTTTCGCATGGTTCGGCAAGATATCGCTCGAACTATTTCTTTGCCAGTACCACATCTGGCTAGCAGCAGATCGGAACGGTGTGCTGGTACTGTTGCCCGGCTTCCCCACGCTTAATGTACTAATAACGTCCTTCATTTTCGTTTGCGTATCGCATGAGATTCATCGCGTCACAAGCGTGCTACTGCCGTACGCGGTACCTAACGATTGGAAGCTAGCTTTAAGAAATATTCTATTCTTTGTGATCCTGCTCATCCCTTTGGGTCGATACGACGGAATGTTTTGAGAGGATGTACAGTATTTAGCAAACAAGCACCGACTTCAGCGCACACCAAAACGAATAACGCTAGCTTAAGTAGCTGTCTAGAGGATAAAACAAAATAAAAAGTAAACGCTTGACTCAACGCTAATGGCAGTTGTTGGTTTAATATAAAATTTATTGCGCTGTACCCAATGTGGAGGTTAGTCTCTTGTGTGACTTACTGTTTGTACGTCGTTTGGCTCGGAACCACAATCTTCATTAATAACATAGCTAGTGTAAACATCGTACCCGAGAGAAATCGTGTTATCGTACAGCACGCGATACTTCGTCGGTAGGAAGTAAAAGTTGACGATTTGCGCCGGTGGCCAGACGATCCATTCGGCCGTGTACAGTCGGATGAACTTCTCTCGCACCTCGTGACGCGTTTCCTCCAGTGAGGAACGTTTCAGCACTGCCAGCGTGGCAAAGAAGAGGAATATCACAATCGGCGAGGCGACGGTTTGATCGATCAGAACCTTCTTCAGCACGAGACCTATCGTGCGACCGGGGAACCGACGGTCCATAAAGTTGTACCAGCTGTGGCAGAACACACCGACCGTCATGCCCGAGATTGACATGAAACGCGTCCGCTGGCGGTCCCACGCTGCTAGCTGACCGTTGTAGATTTCATAATGCTGCTCGATTATATCACCCACACCGGATAGGCTGACCGATATGGCTACATTCGTTAGCAGTAGGTACTTTTTGCTGAACGCTGTTTTGGTAACTGTCCGGAACCACTTCACTAGTCCAATCATTGGAACCCACACGTGCGTACGTTTCCGACGGTCAATTCATGGTGAATCCTTTGTTGTTTAGCATTATATAAAAATCGTCACTGAGGTAGCCATAAATATCTATCTAATCTAAACAGTATCCAAATCAAAATAAATGCTCGCGCTGCACGTGATTGTGGCAGCATGCGCTGTCAACATTGCACAATTCAAAAACCATCGCGCCACAAACATGATGATTGAACGGCACTTTGAGATGCAATTTGAAGCGAGTTGTTAGATTTTATGTTTAATAATATTTCTCAGCAATAAAATGTACACGAAGAAGCAATTGTGTTTGAATGGCACATCATTTTACAAGTTGAACTCACAAACCAACAACAGTAAACATATGATTGTTTACAAGTTCAATATCGATGCAACTGTCAAAACGTTTCGACGCGGGAAATTGCGACGGCAAAGAGCAGAATGTTGTGAAATCGCTTGTTTGTGAATTGTATATAAATGTGCCAAAATGAGCAGTAAAACCACTATAAATATTAAAAACAAATTCGATCGGGTAGTAGTGCTGGTAAGTGGTAACGGTGGCAAAAGGAAATATTCCATTTAAATGATTCCTTTCATTCCATTTGCAGGTCGATATGGATTGTTTCTATTGCCAGGTGGAAGAAAAATTGAACCCAGCCATCCGGGGAAAACCAATCGCGGTGGTACAGTACAATCCCTGGCAAGGTGGAGGGTAAGTTGATGGGTACAATGGCACGAAATGTGGGCAAAAAGTCATGCGTCCCTTTTCCAGAATCATCGCTGTAAATTATCCTGCCCGTGCAGAAGGCGTCACACGCCACATGCGAGGTGACGAAGCGAAACAGCACTGTCCCGATATAGAACTGCCGCAAGTTCCACAGGTCCGTGGCAAAGCCGACTTGACGCGGTATCGCGAGGCAGGCAAAGAGGTAGCGGATGTATTGAAAAGTTTTACCCCATTGCTTGAACGGGCAAGTATCGATGAGGCATATCTGGACATTACCGAGCGCGTGCTGAGTAGGATACGCGAGATGAACGAGGGAAAATTTCAGCTATTGCCGGAAAAGTTGGCAAACACTTTCGCTGTCGGGTATGATAATATTGGTGAATTTGTGAAAAAATTGTCTAACACTTTCGATGCCGGTTCGACCGAGAACAATACACCGGACAGGCTGGAGTACAAGAAAAGTGACATCAAGCTGCTGGTGGGTGCCTCAATTGTGAATGAAATACGTGCCGCTGTGAAGGAAAAGACAGGGTATGAATGTTCGGCCGGCATTGCGCATAACAAAATCCTTGCCAAGCTGACGGCCGGTTTTCACAAACCGAACAAACAGACCATTCTACCGATTGACAGCATTTCGAAGTTGTACGAAACATTGCCACTAAAAAAGGTGAAAGGTCTGGGTGGCAAGCTTGGGGATCAGGTGTGCGAGGTGCTGAAGATAAAGTTTATGTCAGAGTTGGTGCAGTTCCCGGAGAGTGTACTGCAGCACCATTTCGAAGAGCGGATGGGTAGCTGGATGTACCTGATGGCGCGCGGTATCGATCTCGAAGCGGTAACTGCCAAGTTTCACTCCAAAAGCATAGGCTGTTGCAAACGGTTTCCTGGCAAAAATGCAATTACAGGGCTGGCCACGCTTAATCACTGGCTGAACGAGCTCGCTTCGGAAGTGACGGAGCGGTTGGAGAAAGATCTGGACGAAAACAACCGTACAGCGAAGCAGCTTACAGTAAGCTACAGCCAGCAGATAGATAATGTGGACGTGTCCAGCACGAGAAGCATCCCGTTAGTAGCGTACGACAGTGAGCGCATTGCCGTCGATGCCCTGGAGGCCATCAAACGAAACACGGATCGATTTTTTAAACCCAACTCCACAACGGCATTGCACAATCCGGTCAAATTTCTTGGCATAAGTGCGGCTAAATTTGAACCGAATGGAAATGGGAAAGGTGGTGGAATAAAGCAAATGTTTGCAAGCTACTCATCGAAGACGGCCACCGCTGATGAAGGATCTAGCGAAGTGGTACGTCGTCCGAGCGTTTCGGATGCACTTGCGGTTGAATCACCCAAATTAGAAGTGTCTCTTTCAGATGGACATGATGTCGAGAAAGGTAAAGAGGAGCCAGATGGAGGCAGTGAGATTAGTAGCAAGAAAAGAGGGCATATAAAACACTTCCTGCAGCATCAAGCGACGTTAGCATCTGCTTCTACTAGCGATCGCAAAGAAAAGGAAACTGTTACCAGTCATTCGGAAGCATCAGAAGCTTCCAGTACGCGTGGAGGATTGAACGAATCGGAAATTAAACCGAAGAAAGGTATCAAACAATTCCTACAACCAAAAAGTGCCATTTGTAAAGGTTTTATTCCTACAACCGAGCGTATAGAAGAAAATGGAATAGAAACGAATGAAACAGCCACAAGTTCCTGTAAAGAAAATCTGGTAGAAGGTTTGGAAACGGAGCATGCCATCGCCCAATCCTCTGAAGACGCAATTGAACAAGACAGCAAACCGGAAGATGAAACGACGTTTGAGAAATCAAACGAACACGAATCAGTTAGCGAAACGTTTGAAAAGAACTCTGATTACAAAGAAACTTACGCTGAATATTACTATACTGCTGCTGCTCCAGAACCAGCGCCCCTAACAGTAGAATGTCCCCAGTGCAGAAAACAGATCCCGGAGCACGAATATCAATCTCATCAGGACTTTCATTTTGCGCTCTCCCTAAGCCAACAGCAGCGGGATGAGTTCCGTAATGATTTGAAATCGAAAATGGCATCCAAATCACCGTTGCCTAACAAACGTCCATCGAAGGCATCCGCGTCGTCTTCTTCTGCAGTATCGGCCAGTTCGGGCAGCAGTAGCAGCGCAACTACAGCGAATTTGTCAATCACACGCTTTCTGTCTAAAGTTTCTCCGGAATCGGTACGTTCCAGTAGCGCAGACCAGGCCACTACTAGCAGGAACACTAAATCGGATGAACAATCAGAAAGCCACATGAAATGTGCTGAATGTGGCAAGTTAATAAGTATTGAATCGATGGCTGAACACAACGATTACCATGTGGCGAAACGGTTACAGCAGGAACTGAACCGACTCGAACCACCTTCACAGCCGATTGTAAATAAACCTTTTGTAACCGTAGCGGCGAGTTCCGGTGCAAAACGAAAGCGTCCTACCATTGCAGGTGAAGAGATAACGTCTCCGGTGAAGCAAAAGCTAAAACCGTTATCATCTTACTTTACCAAATTGTAAAAAAAAAAAATACATTCAGAAAATGCTTCCAGTACCTTACCGAAGCATTCAACTCGACTTTGTCGTTTCATTGCTTCTATTTCATTTATTGCTTAAGTGTAAAAGACTATCGTACCTGTCTATGCGAACATTTTCTTTACCATGGAATTGTATTTACTGTCCTCCTGTTGGCGCGATTGAATGATCTGCTTGTGCAGGGTGGCACACTCCTTACTATTCGCGTACTCGATCCTTTCCAGTGTGGCAAGTGCTTCAGCGAACTGTTTGGTCTTAAATTGTGCTAATGCTTTGCGATACGTTGCCTTCACAGAGGGAGCTTCCTGGTGGTCGGTATATCGGAGTACGTGCAGAACCTCATCGTAGCGGTCCTGTTTGATGAGACAGGCAGCAATGTTAAGGTACAGCGTTTCGAGAAGGGATCGCATTTCCTCCACCGTGGCAGCACCTTCGATGGCTGGATCGAGCTGCTCGATCGGTGCCCAGGAAAGCAAACATTTAGCCGCCTGGTTGAAGTACGCGTGAGCAAACCGTGGATATTTGGCGAATAGTGTCACTCCATTCTCTTTATAGCGCTTGGCCAGTGCGAGCGTTTCCGCGACTGTAAGCTCGTAGTAATATTTCTGATTCTCGATACGCAACAACTTCATGGTGAAGGTGATATCGTTGCCTTGTGCGTCCGTGATCGTACATTTGCTTTCTTCGTTCATAGACATCTGTTGCAGTAGCTGCTCCACGTAACTATCTACGGGTGTTAGTGCTGTGCCCATGGTAATCCACCGTTCTGTGGTCGTTCCCGTGCGTAGGTAGTTCGTTTCATGTGTTCCAGTTTCGCTCACATCTCTAATCGCTACTAGGCAGCGGCATAATTCGGGAGGTTTTTCTGCGGTGGTAGCACGATATGATAGTCGCTCCATGCGAAGTCCCTTGGTGCGATCTTCGTACACCGGTGGCATTAGAGCATCATTTCCAGCAGATGGTGACTGCACTGCTGTCGGCTCCGTTTCCATAGCGTATCGGCGAGCGGTTCCTTGCGTACCAGTGGGTTGATTTCGTCAAAATCGTTCACCCGTTTGTCCCAAAACCGTCGCACGTAAAACGGTGGACTCTTCTCAGATAAAACCGCGTACAGTACACCCTGAGCACCTTCGTTAGGAGTTTTAATCAGCAAAATTCTGAGCGGTTTCTGCAGATAGAAAAGCACTCGATTCGCTAGCGGTGGAAAGTGACGGTATATGGACGTTTCGACGTTACCCGGATCGATGCAGTGAACGGTTGGATTGTTGCTGCTTGCTGTCAGCAGTTCCGACAGTCGGTAGGAAAACTGGACCAGACAAAACTTGCTGCACTCATACGCCCGGAACCGATTGGTAACTGTATCGGGGTAAAGCGAGCCACAAAAATGTTCCGCTTTCGTCGGTACCTCGACGACGGCACGATGCGCTTGTGAAACAACGTTCACGATGCGACTACCGTACGGTTGTTGTTTGAGTGCGGGCAGCAGGCGCAATGTCAGCAGAAAATGTGACAAATAATTTACCTGGTAAACATACTCTAGGTTGTCTTCGGTGAGACTTGGTGGCGCGAAAAACGCGCCCGCGTTATTGATCAACGCGTACAGTGGTTTGTTTAGATTGCGCACGTTTTCACTGAATGCCGCCACACTGGCCAGTGATTCGAGCTTCAGGACGAACGCGTCAATTGTTGCGGTTGGATACTGTTGAAGCACTCTGTCACGGAGTGTTTGACCTATCGCTGCACAACGCGTCCCAAGCACTAGATGACATCCGCGACCGGCTAATGCTAGCACCGTTGCTAAACCGATGCCAGAGTTTGCTCCGGTCACTACGATCAGTTCACCGTTCTGGAACTTTCGTTTGCTGTCGCACAATCTGCCAATGTAGTGCCACCTGTAGAAGGGAACATACATAAATGCCAAATCATAACGTGTATAAGCCCAAATATTTGTGAATTAAATGTGTTGGAAACTGTTACCGCACAAAATACGTCACTGTTCCCAGGCCCAACAATATACCACACTTGGCTAGCCAACCCATGGCATAATCTATGCCTCCAAAAAGTTCTACAGGCAACTGCCGAAGACACCCCCGAAAAGACTAGCCAATGGCTACCGAATACCGGTTTCGCTATCGCCACGGAAACCGGTATAGTATATTTACCTTCAACCAAAAAAAAACAAGCCCCAGAACAGCAACCTTTGCTCTCTGCGTTTGGTGTTTGTTTGAAAATTGATAGGGAGACCGATATGAAGCCACAAGAACGGAGTTTTTTGACTCGCCAGATACGTTGCAATTACACATTACTAGGGTTCAAACCATTTAAAAATAAGAATTATAAAAATACAAAAGCTTCACACTGAAAAGTTCATAAAATCGTGTAATAATTACAATGCATGTGTAATTTTCCATGAAAATGATTTGAATTTTTCCCTTCGCTGTTTAAATACCTTGTGAAGGAATGTCATGCAGGCTCGAGCAAGAGCAGTAAACAAATGAACCGTCAATAGATCGGTGTTTACCTGTGCAACCACGTTAACAGAGCGGTTTTGTGTTTCCTTGGGGAAAAATGTACGATTTAAAGGTCTACTCAACCTGCACCGTCGCAGCGATTAAGGATAAGATTGTGTTCTTTTCCACCGACGGTGCAGTGCTGCATGAGATTGTTGTACAGCAGAAGTTACCACCGGAAGGTAGCGAACCCGGCAATCAACCGAATGGCAAGCAGGCTAACAATCTACCGGCAAACGTTGTAACGTTCGAGTACTCGCCAAGCGCAAAGGTATTGGCCGTTTCGCTAAGCGATAAAACATTGCGCTGCTATACGCTACAACAGGATGGAGAGAAATTAAATTCTTCCCCGTTAGGGGATACCATTCCTACGGTGAGGACGATTGTGTGCATGAAATTCCTGCCCAAGCATGGCGTTCTGATCGGATCGGATAAAAGCGATTGTTTCGAGTTTGATGTGTTGGGCAAGTCGGAGCAAAAATCGAAATGGATTCTGGGACACATGAGTCAAATATTAGGACTAGCAGTTAGCGATGATGAACGGTAAGAAGCTCGAACACCACAGGATGGGCACGGTTGACTAATCACTCTGTCTCTGTATATTCTACAGATTAATCATAACGTGTGATCGGGATGAGAAGATTAAAGTCAGCTCGTATCCAGAGTGTCACAACATCGAGTGCTACTGTTTGGGCCATTCGGAGTACGTCGGTGGAATAGAAGTAATTCCTTCCCAAAAACTGATTTCCGTGTCGGGCGATCGAACACTACGCCTGTGGGATTTTTCTCATGGGAAGGAAATATGCCAGCTGTCGCTTCAGGATCCCGCCGTTGGACTAATCGTTCAACAAGCTGTGGACGATAGTGAAGTGTTGTGTGTGGTGAGGAGTTCCATCAAGAACAAGATCGAAGTGGTTTTAGTTCGGTGTAACGAACCCAACGTTACTAGCCTTCTGTACGAACCGTTAATCGTAGATGAAAGCTTGGTCATACTGAGTGCCGCTTTAAATGGTGCCTTACAGCTTATTCTGTTGGTAATGGAGAAGGAGAGCAAGTGTGCCAAAATGTTGGTGTACGATTTTTCTCCCGATGCACAACAATTCTTGGTAAATATTGCTCATCCCTTAATCAAGAACTTCGAGGCTCAGTTTAGCGGAGTAACGATTGAGCACGTACGTGACTATTCCACACTATTCAAGCACAGCATCGACAATCTGTCGGATTACTTTGAACGTAAGAAGCAAAAAATTGGTTCAAAAAAATCTAAATAAAGCCCATTATAACGTACTGTTGCGCAAGAAATACATTCGTTACGCTTGATTTTATTAAGTGACTTAAATGTTTTAATGATACGAAAGTTGTAGAACCAAACGAAAGAATCGTCCAAGCGTGTGCTTCGTTAGTCCACTATAGCGTGCGTACACATGATTTTATACCGGTTTGTAGTCCAACTTGCTTTCCAATCGCTTGTTATCGGCCACCTTACGGACGGCTTTCATAAAGTCTTCTTGTATGACATATTCACGCTCCGCACGGATTGCGAACAGACCCGCCTCGGTACAGACATTGCGCAAATCGGCACCGTTAAAATTGTCCGACAGTTTTACCACTGCTTCGTAGTCGATGTCACCATGTTTGGCAATGGGGGCAGCATGAATTTTTAAAATCTCCAACCGTGCCTGTTCATTCGGCAGTGGAATTTCGATCTTTCTATCCAAACGACCGGGACGAAGCAGGGCCGGATCGAGCGTATCGGGCCGGTTGGTGGCCATGATCATTTTCACCTGTCCAAGCGAATCGAAACCATCCATTTGATTGAGCAGCTCCATGAGCGTACGCTGGATCTCACGATCGGCCGACGTACCTTCGGAGAATCGTCGACCACCGATGGCATCGATTTCGTCCATGAAAATAATGCACGGCTGATGGTCGCGCGCATAGTTGAACATCTCTCGAATGAGACGGGCCGATTCGCCGATGTACTTGTCAACGATGGCCGATGACACCACCTTCAGGAAGTTTGCGTCGAGCTGGGAGGCGACAGCACGGGCCAGCAGAGTTTTACCCGTACCGGGTGGACCGTACAGCAAGCATCCCTTCGGAGGCGTAATACCGACACGGAGGAACAGTTCGGGGTTAAGCAGCGGCAGCTCAATCACTTCTCGCAGCTCGCGAATTTGCTCGGACAGACCACCGATAGCGGAGTACGTTACTTCGCCCGGGTCTTCATGCGACATGTTGTACACCAATGGGTCTACTTCACGCGGAAGGTAGCGCATAATAGTCAGAGTAGTCATATCGAGCGCTACGCGTGTGCCCGATTTGAGCTTGGTTTTGTCCAACTGTCTGCGACATCCCACTACGTATCTCGGCCCATTGGTTGCTTTAACGATGACTGTAAAACAAAACAGACGGTTGTGAATAGGAAGGACAATAGATGTTGTTGTGCAGTACTGCAATCGGCTCACTTACATTTATCTTCCGTCAGCTGCTTCAGAACTTCGCCGACAATCTGGCCAACACTTTGCAGAGCCTTCAAATCGTTCTCCGATTTATCGAATTGTTTTGTGAGCTCCTTCAACGTTTCTCTCACTACATCAAAATAACAAGCAAACAGTTTTGAAATGGAACAGGGAAATGTACACACTGAGATAACTGAACTATTCCGCTAGTCATCGTCGGCTCCCTAACCTCAACCAATATTTACCTTCCTTCAGACGAGATTCTACCTCTTTGTGTTCCAGCAGCTTTTTCCTATAATCTTCCAGTGCCTTTTCCCGAGACGGATCTACCACGGTCATTTTGACGATAGGTGAGAATTAGAGGCTTGGAAAGAATTCGGTTGTTTTCCTCAGAAAGTTAAGCTACTGATCCAAGAGCCTGACAAAACAGTTTATGAAGCTGAAATGACAACAGTCGCTTACACGCACGCACGCACACAACGACGAATGATTTTGCATTCTGCTGACAACTACATCCAAGCGTATGACAGGAAGGCCGTGGAAATAGGCTACCGGGATAAGCGATCGGGTCGAAGAGTTAAAAGATCCCGAGGTTAGTAGGCAAGGTGTGCTGCATTCCGCATCATTTGCAGGGAAATAATAAGAAAAGGTATGCGCGAAACTGTTCTACTGCCTCTACACGCCCGTGTGAAGTCAACCCGAAACGGGTATAAACTGAGGCGCCATCGTGGTGTGCTGCTTTCCGTTCTTTTCGACGTTTCTGCCGATTGTGACCGGAGGTGTTTCAATCGCGTGCTTCTTGAAAAAGTGGCAAATAACCCCACAAAACCATCAAAATGGTGAAAGTGAAGTGTTCCGAGCTTCGTACGAAGGACAAGAAGGAGCTGACCAAGCAGCTGGAGGACCTGAAGAAGGAGCTGCTGAACCTGCGGGTGGCTAAAGTTACCGGCGGTGCTCCATCGAAGCTGTCCAAGATTCGTGTCGTCCGCAAGGCGATCGCACGCGTGTACATTGTGATGAACACGAAGACGAAGGAGAACCTCCGCAAACTGTACAAGGGCAAGAAGTACGTGCCGCTGGATTTGCGCCCGAAGAAGACCCGTGCGATGCGTAAGGCCCTGTCTCCCCGTGATGCCAGCAGACTGACGCTGAAGCAGCAACGTAAACGTGCGAAGTTCCCCCGTCGCCGATACGCCGTCAAGGCCTAAGGGAGCGGGAAGCTGTACGTGTGTGGATGCCTCCGTTTTGGTTCGTATCGCTACCGAGCCCCGATTGTGCGTGTGGTGTGGAGCAAATCTGATGGTTTGATGTCGTCCGGGATGATGATAAAGATCATGTATATCGAGATCGGTATAATACAAAACCATGTTTATTGAACCACAAAACTGTTGCTGTGTTTTATCATTTCCTATCGATTGTAGAGTTTCAGTTCAGACTGCATCACATACCGAGCGGCCGGCAAAGTTGCTTCAAACCCCCCGATAGGAATTGTGGGGAAAGATGGTTTACGAAAGAAGTTTACAAACACGTTAGAAAGAAATCAATGTTTCTATCGGGTTAATACTGGATCTAGTATTAGATATGGATACGCTAGTCGTCCAAGGCATCATTAATATTATGAATTCAAAATTGTTATACATTGTTGTTAATCCCCTGGAATCCATCAACTGTATTAGTACAATGGATAAATTAGTCGCATTTTTTACAATTCTTTAATGTTTTTCTTTTACTTGTAGTATCCGCCCACGGATTCTGTTCATCGTATCATGTTATGATCGTTCCAAGGTGGCAGAACTCTACTACCTTGAGATCGTCGCCGTCAACTAATACTCTGTCTCTATCACGGTCAGAGACTCCGGCAAGCATGTTCTTTGTTTTCATCGCATTGATCCTTAGTTCAATCCTGTCGTCCTTGCGTTTCAATCGGATGCACACGTTGCACATGGCTGCAGATGTTGCATAGCTCAGTACGTTCTACGGTATCAATGAAAGTCGATGAACAGGTGATGCTTGGAGATTTGGTGCTCTTGGCACATTTAGAGGATCTACCGTAGAGTAAGGATTTGGTCTAGGGTAGATTTCCTTCCAACAAATCCAGCTTGTTCTTTAGCTACCGACGAAATTAGTAGCAATTTTTCGGTATCTTGAGGTGCCAGT
>AXCM01003334.1:0-24979 GCA_000473375.1 Anopheles culicifacies
ACATTTGACGAGCACAATAGACCAGTCAGTGAAGCTCATTTCTAATATGCGATACGATATGCCGATGATTTATTCAAAGAACGTCTCAAGCTGGTGATGAAGCACAAAAAGAGTGTACTCCTAGCTTGTATATCAAAAACGTTCCAAAAAAGCATAAATTTCATAAATATTTGTTTTTGAACACTCTGTACAATTCTCAGCAAGGAGAACACTCGTCACCAGTACAATGCACCTATCAAGCCATTGAGAATCAGAACAAAGCGGTCAACGACAACGGTATTTAATTATCCTTATTTTTAACGTTGCTCCACACCAATATATCTATAGCTCTAGTAAAACCCCTCAAACTGGCACTGTGTACAAGTCGTGAATAAGGAGTTTGCTTTATTAACACTGTCATTAACCATGCGTCCGGGAATAAAAAAAAAATGTGTACACCATGTTCTCTTTCTTTTTTTTTGTGGAACTCGTACTACCCACATCGTGCTTGAGTCGTTATCGTGTAGTGTACCCCGTTACCCAAAGCTATTGACATGTTATTGCCGTAGAATGCATGTTAGTAGTTTCAATTCCCAATTTTTAGCCCTAAACATTCAAGGATTGCCGAAACCGAACGCTTGTCTACGTGTTGAAGGTTGTTTTAAGGTTAGAAAAAATGTTTGTCTAAGATTTTCAAGCTCACCGCAGGGTGACAGGTCTTACCTTGCAGATGAAAGTACGGATCACTGCTGATGCCGAGCTTGGCGAGGTTCGGTTTGTGTGATGTACGATCCGGCAGCAAATGTGGCGTGTCCGGTTCTGGTGGCCATTTCCCGTATGTAGCGAGATTGTGCGTACCGTGCGTGAGCATCTTTCGCTGGAAGCGATTCAGATTTACTTCCACCGTTCTACCTTCCGGCCAGGCGATGTACACGGCGTTTACCTTACGTCCTCCCCCTACCGGCATTGATTGCTGGTCCGCTTGATTGTAGACGATTGACGCGAGACAGGACCGATTGTACGAAGGTTGGATCTCCGTCGCTTGTCCAGATCCCGGACCGGGTTGTTCTACCGGTGGAGACCGGATGGGGGATAGTGCTGCCAGAGAGGTGGAACCCGCACCACACCATTCCCGTTCGCTAGCGATAGAGATGGCACTGCCGGATGGTGGTGTGGAGCAGAGGCTTGCCGGGGTACTTTTTTCGCTCGTACTCAGCTTGGACACGTTCAGCAGCGTCTCCATGAGGGGGTCCTGCTCCTTCGAGTGGCAGCCGTCATCCGTAGGTGTGGAACGTTCCGTACCGAAACCGAGCAACCGTTCGATGTAGAAGCTCGGGAGTGATTTTGGATGTCCAACATCGGCGGACAGGTTGGAATCGATATTAATGCAACATGCGTCTGAGAACTCGGCCGTGTCCGGTGCGGATGACAAGGCACCGACCGAGGGCCAGCCGACATGTTCCTTCATCAACAGCTGCAGTTTCTTCTCGGGTGACGAATTCGCGTCAGATTCATGCTCCTCATGATCGGAATCGGTATTATGACTCAAGATGGAATTATTACTCATTGTTTCTGACCAGAGCACTCTCTGCACAATTTCGATTAATTGAGCACAGTAATTGATTGTTTGAGTGTAGACTACACGGGGAACTACTTCACTTGTCTACAGTATTCACGCAACCATTCTCTTCACACGCACAATATCAATTCCTCACTGAAGATCACTAACAGTCGGTAAATAATCACTTAAGCACCAGCCAAAATCCCAATCTGCATAATGATCCAAACATCCAAACAAAGGAGATTGTATTCGTGTACATCACCTGCCGAACGCGCAGGATGACATTATCGTATAATTACTCGTCTGCAACTGCTCGTCACTGAACCGTGAACGGAATGAGCAGGCCAGCCAGCCGCCGGGATTGTCCACGACGCTTAGCCGAAAATGCTCGTTTCCATAGGTGAGAAACATGCGTCTTAAGAAAATCCAAAGAAGAAACAGGTGCGAACGAGATGGATTGTCCCAGCACTCAGCGAGAAAAAAAAGCAAACAAACAAAAGTAAAAACGAAGCGCTCAGCCAGTGATCTCTTTCGCCATGACGGTGCACAGCATCCACCATGGCAAACGACCACCAATCGTAGCACGATTCATTCATCATCCATCCTTTCACCATCCTGCACCCCTTAAACGAACGCGGCGCTCGGCCGATACGGCGCGATGAAATATGGAAACGCTCCAACAGACCCTTTTTCGCGCTACAGCGCACGCTATTTCCCATCTGCACGGTGGTCGTGTTCTGGGCGAGAGGGGAGGAAGCACAAAAAAAATATATCTGAAGGGAAGCACAGACAACCGGGACCAGCCGGTGTGCTTTTAATGCTTTGGCAGAATAATTCGTGCCATCCACCGTACCACGTACCGCGCCACCTACCTGCCGAACACGCGAGCACACGTGGTGCACCTTCCGTTGGGTTCCTTTGTTATTGGTGGGAGCTGATGTGCGATTTAGCACCCACTTTACTGACGTTACTGGAGACTACGCTGTACCGGCCAGCCGGCCAACTACACGGTCGGTCGGTAGAATATTCCATAATACTTTAGGAGAATTGAATATCCCGAATACTTCTTGCAGAAAAGCTATATTGAACACGGGAAGTAAATGTTATCCGACACCGGGACCTGGTTAACCAAGAACCATGTCACGGTTCTCCAATAAAATACCTCCTAATCTCAGTGTACCTATTACATAAGCAACTCCTACCACACCGCTACCACTTGATTTGACTAAACGTCTCGGTTCCTTCCCATTACTACTACATTATGAGTATTTAACAGTTGCGGTAACAAAGTGCTACCCCTCCGCTTCCACCGCGTACAACCCCGTGCGAAGTAACGCTAAAATCGGTCGACTCACGATTCATAAATCCCTTCGCGCCAAGGTAAAACTGCATCACTGCTCGCACTCCCGCTGCCAACGGGAAAGATAAAACCCCTCCAACCTCCGTGGAGTTGGAGGCGAAGCTGGGGTGAAGTGAAAATGTATTTGATTTATCCAATTTAGGTAAGCACGCAACCATGAATCTCACAAAAATCTAACCACAATAACCAAAAAAGAAAAATGGATTCTGTCACAGTGAGCAGATTGATTACGGTTTGTTGCAGTTGAGGGAGGAGGGGGGAAGGGTAGGAAAAACTGTGTGTGAAAATTGGGTGGGAACGAACAAACGATGCAGCCTAATTGATGTTTACTAAGAGATCATTTCCGTTTTGTTCCGGGGGGGGGTTCGTTGTTCCACACCAGTTATGTTGTATATCCATCGTAAATCAAGGAGAACATCCCCCGTACCGATTATCCTTCGTGCTCGTGTGCTAGAGTGGCTGGGTGTGTGTGTGTTGTTGGCGGGTTATCAAAGAACGTCTTTACCCATCAACTCAACCCCGCGAATGGTCCGACAGTTGGAGAGACTGGATAAGATGACCGATGGTGTTAGTGGAGCGCATTAAGGAAGGTGTTAACTCCCTATCGTGTTACTTCACATTTTTAATGGTTTTATAGCCCGTGGTTTATTGGAAAATCAATTATAGTTTGCTTCCGAGCGAAATCGGGACTATTATGCTTTAGCCTGTTTGCCTCCACAGGGGTAGAGTTCCGAGCACTTCCCATTGCCAAGACCTATCAGAGCTGCGCTCATGCACTTCAACGCAAAAGCAGGCAAGTTTCTTGAGGGATGCTTGTAACGCGCTAACCAGGATACGCCGAAGCTAAAGAAAGGGAATTAGTAAGGAAAGCGGTGTTTAGACCACGCGAAGACATTTCAAACCGAATTCTGCCAAGAGTACTGACCTCCATACGCTGATCCAGTAACCGTGGATGCTGGTGAGCGTGCGGGAGAATCGGTTCGCCTTGCAGAGGCACGCCTGCAGACAGAGATCCTGCTCCGGCCCATTCCTGGCGATGGTATCGATCGAATCGAGCACGTACTTCGCCAGCTGGTTCAGTTCCCGCGCCCTAGCCGACCCCTCCATGTCTAGCGCGCGTGCAAATCGACGGCCCTCCTCCTCTTCCACCTCCACCTCCGAGGTGGTCGGCAGTATCATCATGTTCGAGTCGCTCTTCGTCATCGTGATGCACATGATCACCTGCAGTATGAACATCCCGAACGACAGGTACGCGAGCGTCGTCAGCGCTATGTCGAACAGATCTTTCAACCCGAGCAAACTCTTGTCCATCGCTTTCTCCTCGTACTCCACGACCGGTGTGTGGTGGTGATGGTGGTAGGCATAGTCACCGCGCGATGCCTCGTAACCGTCCGCTTCACCTTGCAGCAGACCCCGCTGATATTTGGACTGCCTTAGCTGCAGATCGTGCGCACCGTACTGACCGTAGCGGTCGTAGTTAACACCACCACCGGCTACGCCGCCCTGCACACTACCTAGCTGATCCGGTTGCATGGCATACCCGGTAATGATGCCTTCGTCGAAGTATTCCTCCTGTCCTAGGCGCGGGTTCGACGTGGGATGCTGCGCGTCCGACTGTCGATGTATGGTGGCGTGGGGAAAGTTCCGATTGTGTGTATCATTCATCTTGCGCGTGGAGAGAAAATTTTCATAGATGTCCTCCAGCGTCGAGGTCCTGCGAAATGGAAACAGATGTTAACAGGCCAACCTGGTGGTGATGCCGTGCCGCTTACTTCGTGAGCCACTCTTTGTATCCCGACGAACCCGGATCGTACAGCATTCCGTCCGTTGGATCTTGCGGTGAGTTCATCACAAGTGATGAGCTGTTCGGCATCGCTGAGCTCATGCGCTTGAAGAGTTGAGATTGCGACGGGTACACGTTGATTATGCGCTTGGCAAGGAAACCCTTGCAACGGTAAAGATTGATCATGGTGCTGTGAAAAAGCAAAGTGACTTTGTTGGACAAGTGTTTGTGGAACAGTTGTTTGCGAGCAGCTCGCATCATACCGATGGAATTCCAGCGTGGACAGCGCACTACCATAGCTGGCATCGTTCGCGCCGAGCTGTTGCAATGGCGGTTCATCTGTACGGTCCGGTACTGTCCGACTTTCGGCATCCAAATCCTGCCCACAGTCACCTCGGGAATTCATCTCACACACACTGTCCAGCATTAGATACGTGATGGGCATTAGCTGGGCATTTAGAATACCGTCAGCGGATATCATTAGATCCGCATCGGATCCAATTTCTCCGCACTTAGCGTACAATGGTCCGTAAAGCACTGCCTTCAAAATCACTACTAACGATAGAAACTTTCGACGAGACATCTTTCGATCCCTGGACAGCCTCTTATTCCCACCGGTGCCAGATAGCAACTGTTCCACCGACACCTTACGGTGCTGTTGCGGAAAGATATGTGAGCAAAACCGTTCCGTACGACGTAACTGATGTCGCCAAGTTCTTGTGTGCATCCGCTGCACAATGTGCATCGATGCATTAATATGGAACCAACCGTTTCCGGTTCTATGCGTTTTAATGCTTCCCGCTTCTAGTGTTTCTTTCCTCCGCCTAGTTACGAGGCGTTTAAGGCCCGTTTTCTATTGCTCCTCTCAATTAAACTCGTCCCGTTGCCCTAATTGCTTGGGAAACGTGTAAATAATTATATCTAATGACGTTACATTGCTGCAACGTTTAGATTATGATATCGAGTAACAGCATTATACCTTTTGTGGCAGTCTGTCTGTGGCGCTTTATTATCTTGTGCGAGTTTGTGATATTATTTTCAAAACTGTTTTCAAGGCAGCGAACAAATTATAAGTGCACGTTAACTTTGTAAAACAAAACCATTTCAAGCATCTTCAACTCGACTACAGCAACGTTGGTCAAGGGGCAAGTGAGCCGTAGAATATTTTTTTGGAACAAATACGATCGCTCGGCGAAAAGATTTCGGACGCTTAAACGGTGCTAAATGATGGCGGTAAAGGTAAATAACCATTGTTTATAATATATCGCAATAATAATGCATCTTTAATTGAACTTTAATACGTAAGTGTACTTAATAATTGAAAAAAACAAATAAAATATATCCTTATTACACTTCACATGTGCTGTCTCCCACATTTGCACACAAAACACGGCTTTTCCTCTCATTCTTTTCACGTACGCACATATACATACACACACACACTTGATCTTCGTCAACGGTTAAACATCACAATTGCGAGCAGAATGTTTTGATGGACCGAATCTTCGATCCGACCCCCACATTACCCGTCCAGGGACCGTCACTCTTCGGCGTGCGGTAGGTTGCGATTCGGAATGAAACCACCCAGCTCCCGGTCGCCCTGGTCCTCGCCCCGGCTGATTGTGGCCATCACGTACACGATGCAAACGAAGCCGAGCACGCCGGTCGCGAACAGGAACCACGTTTTTCGCCAAACCGGTCGGGCGGACGGTGCGTACAGGCGGCGGGACCAGCGGGAAAAGATTTCCTTCGGCGTGCGGCGCTTGTACTTGTTATCGTCCCGATCCGAGCCACCGATCGGTGGTTCCCGGGCGAGCAAAGTCGTTCGGCGGCTGTTAGCTGAAACCGGGACGTACGCGAGCGATTAGAGCGACAGTTGGTCGAACGTGCACGGGATGCGTTGCTTACCGATATTAACGTATGGATCGAGATTTAGCACCGAGTGAGGTGTTTCGGGACGTTCCTTACCGGACGCTGGGTTTGCACTGTTGCCACCCATTACCCGGCCTTGGGACATCATCCCGTGTACGTCACTGTATCCTGTCATGGCACCACCGTTCTGATTTGCCATCAGATCTCCCGACGGATTGGACGTAGCTTCCGCATAGCTTTTGTCGTGCTTTTCGTCCAAAATCTAAAATGGAAAAAAAAACAAGGAACAACATGAAATTCTGCCAGAGCTTTGTTTTGCTCGTTCGCAAGGAATGTTTGATGTCTACCAACGGTAAGCCAAGCTCGTTCCGGCCCCAGTTAACCTGGCCGAGCCGGACACGCAGCACGTCCGCCACTGGTGACACCAGATTGCTGGGCGGAAACATCGGTTCACTGCAGATCGGACAGGTATGGCCACCCGGGGCTGTATTTGGTGGTAGCATTTGCTGTCGCGCATTGAGACACTTCCAGTGAAAGACATCTGCAAAGGGTAAGCGACGAACCGTCAATGTGAAAGCTCACCGAATGGGGGGAAATTTGTGAAATGTTGCTAGCACAATACATACGGTAGCAGATGAGCCGTACGCAATCGTCACTATCTCGTGGACTACCGCACAGGGTACAGTTGGAGTCGAAATCACTATCCTTGAGCCACTGTATGTAAGACTGCACTGTGCACTGTTTAGGAAATAGGGAAGCCAAACAAAGCGTAAAATGTTAATGTTCATGCTCTGATCTAAACATTTGCCGTGTCCCCCCGGTGCCAGACCCAATGTTTACCTTCGTGTGGTTCACCACCATACAGTTTTCGCACACATTGACCCGATGCTCGAAGCAGAATTGCGTCGTCACCTGCCGCTTGGGACACTTGCAAAGACCCATACCTATGGCCTGACTAGTACGTGATGCTTTTCAAATATTAATTAATGTCCTGGTTGTCTTTTTTGGTCGCGTTCTCAAACCACACCGAACCGTGTTGTGGTTGGCCACGTCTCGTTGCTAGAGTTTCTGCCACAGATTATTAACTCTCCCGCAGCACGGCCAGGCCAGGTTGGATCATGCTGAAGAACAATGTCAACTGTCAGTGTAGGGAAGCGAAAGGGCTAAAATCAAACTGACAGCTGCGGAAGCCGGTATTGCGATGGAAATGTTAATAAATTACGTACATTTACACAACTTGTGACCTTGGAAGGTAAATAAAACTATGAACTGTGTGAATTATTCTTGATTCTTCCAGTACGTTTTGGTCGATTGTTTGATGTACAACAGTTTGTGAAATCCTCGTACTTCGTATGACAGCTGAACGATGGGAATGGTTAGGTAAGGTTCACACTGTACTCTCATTTCGGCCAGTGCACAAAGCCGAAGGGCGTGCCCGCACAGCAAACATTCCAATTTATTATTTATGGCATCGTAACTTCCAGAGCTGCTATGCTCTTACAAACCATTTAAACCGTTAGCACATTTCTTTCCTATTTGTCGACGAAGTTAATTTCATGTTAATTATAATGTGGAAACATACATTTCTGTATATAGCAGTACTTGTTAACAGTTCGTTTATTTATTCTTTCTGCTAATTGTCATACTCCAGTTCTGACCATCCATATTACTTCCAGTACTTTTCCTTCCTTTAAGCCATGTCATTGCAATTTTGTATTGCAAAACTCGACACTGTAATGCAGTTCAGGTGTCCCTTTTATTACAACGATTCGTGTAATCTTACATAACAGCAACTACTAAATGTTTAACTAACTATACCATACGAATTGGAATGAACGTAATATAATATGGCTCAATTCCGCATTTTTGCGATCACATTAATGATTATTGCTTGTTATTTTATCTAAATACACTTTATAAAAAACAAATCAACGTATATATGTATAAAAATAGATGTAAAAACTTGTTTCATCTTAAACCCTCCTCCCTTCTGTTTTTGCTAGGAATCATTGTCAATATAATTTTAAAATTTTAAAATGCACTTTCACTTACTGCTAATAAGGGTATTCTTTAAAAAACATAACCCCATTCCCCTTGGGTTAGAAAAACAAATCCCCACTAGGAAGTATGTCGTCCTTATACTGACTGTAGAGAATGCTCGAATACCACAGTATTTGGCTAGCGAAGTCGAATCCTCCAAACACATGACCGATGTACGGTGAATCGCGTGTTCTGTGCAGGAAAGAAGTCGGAATATTAATTAAGGCGCTCTTATTCATTCGCCACTCATAATAGGCTGATGTGCAAATAAACGTCCATCCGCTTACCGTTTCTTGAAACTATGATCCACCAACGTGATTGCCCACCGCAGGCTGGTACAATCACGCTTCGGTTCACACCCGATGTACGCCGTCATCTGCGTGAGGTCGATCTTCATCATCTCCTCGAAGCCTTTGTCCTTCTTTTCCATCTTTTTCAGCACCACCAGACCACGTCCGATCAGCTGCAGCTGATAGTTGCGCAGAGCCTTCGTTTTGCGTTCGGCAAACTTTAGCTCCATCGTCGGTGTCAGAACCGGTGCCTTCTGGATGGTTCGGTACACATCGTTCAGCGTGGTCGTTGGTTTAAGCGTTAGATAATTATTCTTACGATCCGACTCATCCCAATACGTCCATCTGTGGAAGGTAGAACGATAGGGTCATTGTTTAACCTGCTGCAGCAAAAAAAAAAGATCCAGTAACATTGGGCAAACGTACCGAACGACTATCTCAAGAACCTTCTCACTGTAGTGTATCGGACGGATGAGTGCATCGTTCGCAATCACCTCGTATAGTGTGAGTTTGTACCAAGGATGTTTCGTTTTTACTGCCAGCTCCTTGCATATATCAGCGGCAGTCTTGGTGGGATTTACATCCACATTAACCTGTGCTTTGTCCTACAAAATAAATAAAAACATGCAAAATCACCATCTTGCATAGGAACCCAAGTCCTACCTGAGTACATACCTCCCTTCCGGCACTGTTCTTGCCAACCGCTCGTAAGCTACTCTCCTCCTCCGGCGTATTGTCACAGTCGATGGTTATCCAAACCTTCAAGTCACCCGAATGTTTGACCGCGTCCGAAAGATTCTCCGCTGCCGCATGGTACTTCTTCAGCACGGTCAGCATCAGTTGCTCCTTGTACAGCTCGTCGGCGGCGACCGGGAACAGGCTGCTGTACAACCGGATTAGATCCGCCACCACGTCCGCATCCTGCTGATGGTAGCCACTCCGCTCCTGGACCGTGTTCTGGCTTGCATTCGCAAGCAACACCGAGCCCCAGATCATGGCCAGGTTGGGCACACCCATCCGGTTGTGCGCCTCGAGCGACGCGATAAACGCAAGGTGGCCCAGCAGCTTCTTCAGCGTACAGTACTCGATCCGTGGCAACCTGTCCAGCAGCTGCCGATACGAATCGATCTTCACCTGCTGGCTGTCCGCACCGCTTAACGTGCCGATCGCAACGAACGACGCCGCGTAGCTGCCGAAGAATGAACACGGCAGCTCGCGGATGAATTTCTTCAGCGCACCCGCCACATCGTACTCATTGTATTCGTTGCGCGTGAGCTGTACATTGAACGCGTTCTCGTTAAACAGCTGCAGAATGCGCACCACCGCCGTCTGCGAGCCAGACTTCCGGTAGATGCCTTCCGACATGGAACCGTGCGCATAGATGAAGTTAATGCACTTGTCGATCAGTACCGGTACGTCACCCCGCGTCAACTGTTGGCTGCCCAATGTTGGGCCGTTTTTATGCGCCACCTGCCGGATCACCTTGTGCCAGATTTGTGTTTCGCGTGGCGATCCCATCACGAAGTACAGCGTCGTATATGGTGGACAGTCGATGAACAAACTTGGTCCTTGCTCGACGTACAAGTTACCGATCGTGTCTGGTTCGTTGTCGACCACACCGATACACCGTGCTTTGCGCAAATCCAACGCCTCCAGACGGTTGTCGGTGAAACTGTACAGGTATAGCTTGCGCTTCGCTAGCAACATCCACGCTCCGGCCCATGGTGCTGAGACGGACTTCTTCACGTAACACCAACCGGCCCTTAAGAACTCTTGCAACAGATCTCCCTCACCGCTGAATACATCCGTCACGGATTGGAGCACCTTCGCCATCCAACGGTTTCGATCGGACCGTTTGTGCGTGCCGAACATGTACGACTGGCGGGCGAGCTTCACATTCGCCGAACCTCCACACGTAATCAGCAGATCCGGATTGGTGGACATCGAGGCGGCAGCGATCGCAGAACCAGCCGTACCCGATGTCCCGCCACCCTTCGGCACACCAAGCACCACCTCGAAGCAGTGCAAATCGAGCCGACCCTCACCGGAAAACTTGTGCTGAAGGATACTTTGCACCGAGAGAATGTGGCGCAGATGAAGCGCCTCCTTTGGTAGTGTTTGTTGCGGATCGAGATACGTCTGGAAGATGCGCTCGCGCAACACCACTGATCGGGGCGACAGTTCGTTCAGCACGTCACCGATCTTGCCGGAGGGAAACTTTAGCACGTGCCCTTTGTGCGAAATGAGCCGTTCGGTTAGCTTCGGTTTCGGTACCATCTCGAGTGTGGTCAGCACGGTGGAGCTGTGCTCACTGTTGGCAGGTTTGTTGAAGCTTGGCTTGCGTTTGAGCACATTCAGCAGCTTTGTAGCGACGCTGGGCGATTTGGCGATTGCACCGGCAGTGTTCGCAGCAGTAGCGCTAGCAGCGGCAGACGATCCAGCAAGACCTCGTTCGAAAAGTGGATCCGTTCCACCGATCGCCTCGAAATAGGTGGGCAGATAGGATGTACGACCGTCGTCTGCCGATCCTGCTCCCTCCTGGGACAGACCGGCGCTACTAGAACCTGCCGCCATAAACGGTGTCTTGGTGACTTTCTCAACCGAGCTGCCACTAACATTACCAGGACGATTTTCGTTGATTTTATCAACTGTTAAGTGTTTCCTGTAATGGCTGCTGTTTACACCTTCAACATTATACTCCTCCAGTGCATCCTCATCCTCTTCTTCCCGAGCCACCGCCTGCTCGTCCATCACGTACCAGTTCGTTTTAGGCTCCCGTGGATAGCTCAGATCTACTGGTGCATCTCCATTGATGGGATCGTCGGGTGCTGATTGCGCAAGATGAGGTTCAATCAACCGTTCATCCAGCTCCACCAAGTTGTCCATACTGTCCGTCGGAAGGTTTAGGTTTTGATGTATAATTTGGCTCACCGTTCGCTCTTCCGGTGTGGTAACGGAGGAGCGTTGCTTTCGGCGGGCCGGCTTCGCCGGCACTGGCCTCCCCGGTGCTGGAGTTGGTGTTTCATGTTCCGTTCCCGTAGATCTACCCATCACATGCAACGAATCGGACCGTTGCGGTGGTTTCGGACAACGTTCCGTCTGCACTTTTGCCGACACACGCTTCGGCATCCGGCTGTACGATTCCGCACCCAGCAGGTTCTCGATCAGTGCCAAATTGCCGCCCTGCATGTCATGTGACCCGTCACCTCCATTCGCATTATTCTGCCGCTCGATTATTGCTTCCAGTGCCGCACCTACGCTCGCGGCCCCAGCCAATGGATCGAACTCGTCTATAATGTCTGCAATCGACACCTCATCATAATCGTGTCGGAGATGGATTGGGTCTTCCCCACCGATCGGTATCGGTTGCAGTACATCGGCCGATCGCATCTGCGCAAGTCGCACAGACATCGGCACCGGTGGTAAGGAAGGGTCGCTATTTTCGTAAAACGGTTCCGGTGTACTAATATGAGATATGCTAATCATTTCCTCCTCCTCTTCTTCCTCCTCGCCCTCCAACGCCTTCCGTGCATCGATCGTGTCCAGGTGGTCAGAAGCAGTGGCACTAACGTCGTAGAAATTCCACGAATCCGAACGTAGATTCTGTTGCTGTACTTCCAACTCGCCAATCGAAAGACGGCGTGAAAATATTCGCCTAGTTGTTGGACGTTTGCTGTCCACTAACTTTGGCGAATTCACAGTACTGCTTGGTGCCGGTTTATCCCGTACCCGCACTCCAGTCCGGTTCGTCTCGTGCACGGTGTTATCCTCCTCGGAACCTGCTGCCTCGTGGTGGGAATTAACCGAAAGACTGCTGCTCGAGCTGGAGATGTTTGAGCGTGGTATAATGTTAAGCTTCCCGTAAATTCCATCATTCGTGCTGCTCTCCACCATTGCCGGTGGTCCGACGTAAAATATGGACTCGTACAGGTTCGATTCGCTCTTGTTCTTGCTGGTACGTGACAGTCGTCCCGGCGGAGGTGCGGCGGTATCGTTCGTTGCGGGGCCACGATTCCGCTTTGGCACGACACGGCTGTACAGACTCTGACTGCTAGGTGCATTTCTTTCGAACCGTCCACGTGCACTCTCGGCACCTTCCGATGAAGCCAAACTGCTGCTGCTCATCCGTATGCTTCCACCATGCGACGACGCTGCCGTGGACGTGGGTGTCGAATCTCCCGATCTTAGGTTGGTGAGTTTATTGCTCTTCTTCGGTATATCGTATGTCGCTTGTGCTGAGGACGATGCACCGCCAACAGCGTTGTTCATCAGTGGACTGTCAAATCGTATCTTTCCCATCACGTCCGGTGAAGCGACTGAATGTGGACGTGCCGCCTTTGGACTGTGGTCCAATTTTTTTTCCTTCTCCAACGGCTGCTCACCGTCTGCCGACTTTTCGGACTTGGACACGCTTTTCATCAGCTTGCCGGCAGCACTCTTGCGCGATTCTTGACTCCAAGCTACTAGACTGGTGCCGGTATTGCGCACGTTGTGGGCAACTTTCTTCGTCTTGTGCGCCACCCGCTCACCAATCGATTCGGTAAGCATCCGCGACGCCGTACCGATGGTTTTGAACAGATCCACCGGGGATAGTGTTTTGTACTTGCCATCCACCGTTGTATGTTGCTCGGGCTCCGTACGCTCTTCGGCTGGTTTATCGAAAGGCTTCATGTCGGAATCACGCGTTTCGCTGCATAGCTTTAACTCTCGTAGGTTGTCGCGCAGCGCAGCTTCAGCAGCCGGGGAAGCACCCGTCCCATCAGCAGCAACATTTCTGACCAGCGGTTTCTGACCCGCTGTACCTTGGCCGGGTTTTGCCGGGCTTGGTGGTGCTGGGCGCACAATAACGACGTTCTGATAACGTTCATCCTGTTCACACTCGCTATCTCTCTTTGGTTCTCGATCCTCCTCACATATCACTATCTTCGTACGCTGTCTCGGGGCCGGCACGGGTGTATTATTATTCGATGGAATGGAATCTACCGTTACGTTGACATAGGTTGATGGTTGTTGTTGCGGAAGCGTCTCCGGATTCACATGCTGTCTCGGGCGTGGCAATGGAACGGGAGCACACTTAGAGGATTTGCTCTCGGCTAAGTTATTCTGTTCCTCCATCGTTGTAACACGCCTAGCGAGTGCGTCGTGAATCTAGAAGCGGAAGAATACGACAACGATGAGTAAGTGGTAGTGCTAACCATAGAGAACACCCTTTTCTGTACGATAAGCTGACGGTGAATCATCATCCATCAGAGAAAATCAAGCTACAAACGGCTGACGGAGCAAGAATACAATAGCATGCTCAAGGTTTTAGATTTCTAAACAAACATCAGAGGTCATTCACCATGCAAATTGTGAAGTGATGCTATTCATTACAATATAGCCTAGTGAGCAAATAACTTGTTGAATGACCTTGAAAGCATCCTATATAAACCAATCACAGATCGTTCAAACATTTTGCTAAATGTCGCCCGATTATTGTCTCGCGTTGGGATAGCGGATCCGTGCAATACTTCGTGGAAAGAAGTTCAAAGCTCCCAAACATCATTACTAAGTTATCGATGAAACGCATGTCACCATATCACGCTGTCCTTCTTATCGCATGATAACGAGGGGCGCAAAGTAAGCAACCAATAGAATCCATCATAAGAATCGTAGCATTTTTATCGTTTTAATGGGCACGATGATACTTAGAATTCTTGGCATGGTATTTCATCCATGGGGTGTTTTCCGAATACTAATATGAGCTCTACACTTCATTCCAATGAAATGTTTTACGGAGAAAATAATTTTTACTGAAGGGAAATTGAAATGGACTTTAGGGAGTATACTTAAGAAGCGTGAAAGTACTACGGAATTTGAAGAGTAGCTAAAGAATGTAGAAAAAGCAATAACACCTTATGCTTCTAAATACTTACACACAACTATTTTCTTTATCCACTATCTACCAAGAACTATTGTTCCGTCTATGGCATCGAATCCAGCAAATTTTTTCGTTCTGCCGGCTGCTTTTTGCTTGCAGTTGGAAACTCCGAAAAGGTTGATTGAAAGCCAAAACGCTGTTTTTCTAATTCAAATGCCTGCTCTGTGGCTGAATGTTGGTGCTGTTTAACTGTTGCAATTTTTTTTTTTTGTTGAAGTCTTTTGTTAACAGTTTCCGTGTTCCGCTCTCCGTTGGACAACTGCTGCGAAAAGCTTATGCAAATACGTTATTCAAAAATCACTTTCCAGATGACACATGAGTTGTCTATGCGCGAGAGTGCGCGAGTGTATGTGTGGATGTTTGTGTGTACATACAAACATATGGACAAGTAACAGCTTTGTGCGGTGTACGATTGGGCGTCGGAACAGGTTTATGATTCACGGATGTTTCCGCATAAAAACTATCCCGCTTGCACACACTTCAATTTCAATTTAATTTTATTGATGGTCACTCACTCACTCACTTGTTTATTGTATTGCATACCAGCCCACTCACCCCAACCGTAATGTTATGAATAAGGGAGCATAATCAAATGACGAACGATCGAATTTCTATTCGTTTTCGTTTGTTTACGTGGATATGCATTTTAAATATGCGTCGCGTTTACCATGAGTGAATCACAATTCACAATGCCACTGTTTAAATTTAAATCGCAAACAAAATAAGACGTCGTAGATTCCATCACTTCGTACTTGTTCATGTAACACTTACGTTTAATTGCACTTTTATCACGGGGAAAGTAACTCGCTCGCTGGTATTCTCTATTGCTTCCGAGCGACAAACGCGGTATGATTTGACTGGAGGTTTGGGGCTAAACTTAAGCCTGGGATACCATTTCTGCGCATGTAGCGTGAAATATCAACACAAAACAATGCACTTGCAGTTGCGCACTGTCTGCTCCAGCGAACAAAAAGGAATTCTTGGTACACGGTACAAACTCGATCCAGCAGGCACAGCATGGGTGCATTGGTGTGTGTGCAACCGTGCCGGGAGAGCAGGGCTGTAGCCCTATTGATGTTTTGGAATTTCATTATTTGTTGTACTATTCAACATAAAATAATTAATTTTGGCTAAAGTACAAGAGTTTGCAGTGAATATTATGAACAGGAACGTATTTTTTTTAATATATTTCCTCGATAAATAAGCTTAGTTTTGAGCTTAATTCATCACATAACAATTATTGAATACCATGTTGGAGTGGTGTTATTAATTGACATAAAAATAAATTTCAACAAAAATGTATTATTGACAGATGCACGTATAACCGCGGCTTCATCATAATGACAGCTTTCAGAAAAACATATGCATCTCATGTATATGTAGCCAGCAGTCGATCGGGTAGGACGGTGGGCAACTTCTCTGCGGATGAATTCTAACCCCTTCCATTCCGTGGTACGTACCGGCAAGGGGTTATTCAAAGTGGGTTGAAATATTCTACCTATAATTACATCCTCCGTTACAGTGAGTCAGCTGGTCGCATCCCGGACAACTGACCGTTCGATTGAAAGAGGAGAGGATGAAATAAACCAATCCCCAGCAAAAAGATGACCTCCTAGTGCGATTCCTGTGCGATAGATGCATTAAACGAGAGCGAGAGAGTGAGGCCAACAACGGTGCCAGCGCACCGTTCAATCCGGCACAGGAACGCTGGTGTGAAAGTGGGCAAGGCACGCATGGGCGAGTTTTAGTTGTTGGTTGTTGCTTCTTTTTAACCGGATCGTACTGGCGGCACTTCTAGTGAGGTAAGATAAGCGCCTAGTTTCATAACGAACCGTGTAAACAAACAATTTCGTGACAATCTATTGAAGGGTCTGCATCAAAACGAGAGGTGTGTGTGTTATTGCCTACCGACGCCCAGTGCATTGATGGAACTAGCAGCTCTGAGTTGTTTGTGTTTTAATAGAGAGTATTCATGTATCATTTTAGGACAGCTCTGCAGCGCAAACCTGGATAGTTCATAGTCCCAGCAAAGCGCCATACATACCAGTGGCCTAATTATTTACGGAAACCCAGCCAAGCAAAAGTTCTCCAATCAGGATGCGTTTCAACAAACAAGAACTGATCACACTAGCAACGCAACCGAGCAACAAGTTCGAAAAGGAAGGCACCCTGCACGTAACGGAAAAGCAGGAAGGTTTCTTCCGCAAAACAGAAGGCAAGTATTAACTACGTTTGGTGCTGGGATGTGATGGGTATATATGTAATCTCGTACCATTCTTGGTTTGAGTCTCGTGCTAATCTGGGTTCATCTGTGTCTGCAACAAATACCTGTTTTCCTTTTGTTACGCCAGAACCATATGGAACATTACTAGTACAATCAGTGCACCCTGCTAGGTTCGTAGATTTGCAATCATCCTTATCTGTTTTCATAACTTTATCGTTTACGTTTGCCCGCAAGGTGGTCAAATGGCCGAGTAGCTGAAGAGGCCCTGCTTTGAACCGAAACGCCGATGTGCCGGTATCATTGTCTTGTGAATTTACTCCTTGTTTTCTGTGTTATCGCAGGTTTTGTTTTGCAAATAGTTTTACTTATTGTTTCTGTATTCTCTCCTCGTTTCTCCTCTTCTTTTTTTTATTCATACCTTCATTTCATCGCCACCAATCCACGGCTCTCAACTACTGTCGACGGAAACTTCAACAAACGATGCTGGAAATACTTCCCCTACTTGTTGGGCACACAACAATTCTTCCCAAAAATGGCGATTGTTCTTGTGCATTTTAATGGAACTGTTCGCAATTTCACTCATTGGAACTTCCATATGCATTTCCGGCATCCGGATGATATTTTTTTGTTCTGTCTCTGCCTCTCTCGTTTCACCGATGGGTGGGTGGGTTGGTTCAATCACAGATGATTCACAAACGCTCACGAACGATCGGCTAGGTCGTAAAGGCTTACTAAAGCGTCCAAAGCCATTCAGTTGCATCGGTAATGCATCAAATCAAGGTTCGTTTTGTTTTCTGTTAGAAAAAAAACTTCTCACACATACATGCACACTCACACACGCACCCTGTTACTAAACATTGCTTGTTTATTCCCACATACTCCCACTGACACGTTAAAGTGGTTTTTGCTATTCGTTGTTGACTAACCAAACGGATCTCACACGGATGCCCCTGTATTACAATTAAACCATAGCTTAACTCGAATAAGTTCGGTAAGGCAAATGGGAAACGTTTGCATGTTTGCAAATAAATGATCTAAATAACAAACGTAAAAAACAAAACATAACTGGATATGTAGCTCACGCTTGGTATTCTTAACATAATTCAGTATCAGTAATTGATTTTGGTAATAACATTTCAGTAATGTGACGTTTAGTCACTGTAAAATCTTTTTTTTATTACAAGTTAACTAATCTTACCTATTTGTATTGTTTTCCCCAAAATTGACGCTCAAACGACGATCACAGTAAGCCTCGAAAGGTGGTGTCGGTTGCGGGGAAATTTATTGTTCTACTTCAAATCGAGTGACCCGTTTTCGGAACCGCAAGGATGCATCGTGCTGGAAAAATACAAGTGCATCACACCTAGCAACGAGCAGCAGGAGTACGATGGCTACGTATTTTATCTGGGTAGGAAGGTACGCGTTTAATATTTGAACAACATCATACAACATCTCTTGAGTTCCATTGTAGAATTCAACGATGGTTTAAGACAACGATTCGCAGCCAACACGCAGCAGGAACGCTACGAATGGATGCAAGCGATTGGGCTTGCCGAGTACGACATTAAGCGGGCACAGTTGAAATATCTGCGGGAACAGATCGATCGGCATCGTGGCACAATTCACGACGTAGATATCGATATGCTGCGCTTACAAACGGGAAAGGAAATAGGTAAGTAGCAGCTACTCAGCCAGCTTCAAGCTTATAGTTGTGATTGTGAACTCATTTGTCTGGTGGGAACCGTTTACAGATCTTAATGAAATCCCTATCTGCGAGTCAGTAATCTCGTGTGATAATCTACTGTGCGACGGCAACGGTAAGCCACCGAACCCGTCCGTTGTGGTGCAGGTGACGTCGAACAATCGTTCGTCGGGCTGGGTTAAGTACGGCCGGACGGAGGTGATCGAACGTAGCTCCAACCCGCAGTTCAGCTGCACCATCGCTTTCCGGACGTGTGACGGACTGCACAGTGAGTCGCTGATACGCTTCACCGCTTATGACGTGCGCGAGAAGGTAACGCAAACTGCCGTTCCGATCGGGTGGGCCGAGATATCGCTGGGCGTGATAGCGGATACGTCACGGCTGCGGATACCGTTGCGCACACAAGCGTGCGGTGAGAATGCCGGTTTCCTTACGATCGCTACCTGTACGCCCGACATGGAGCGACGCAACAATCCACGGTCGCCAATGAAATCGGCCATGTTTGCTGGGTTACCGGTGGGTGAAAATCCGCCGCATCAGCATCAGCTCCAGCAGCAGAACCAACCGTTGGGCCATCGTCGTTCGCAATCACTACCACCAAAGCTCGGCATTAAGCTTTTCATTCCACCGCCGTCGAAGATTGGGTTGGTGTTTACGAATCCTAGTATTCACACGTACCGCCTCCATTCCGGTCTCGGTGGTGACATTAGCGTGCTGGAGGAGATGCTGGAAAGTTACCTGTGCTACATAATCCCGCAGCAGCTGCTGTCTGTGTGGATCGCGCGCGAAAAGGAGCTGCTGCAGGAAATATCCGGCATGGGTGAGCTGGGGGGTGAGTGGCGCCAAAAGCAGATGGAACTGCTCGACAAGCATCTGAAGCTGCTGAAGGATTACTCGCAGGCGAAGCAGTATCTGCATCAGCAGCAACAGCGTGGACGCTCGTTCAAACCGAGCTGCCGAAAGGGCGATGAAACGCTCGAGTTCGCACCGGTCAATCTGCATCTGCAGCGCATGTGGGCCCACAACGATACGCTCAAGCGGGCCGGCGTACTGGACGTCATTACGGTCGGTGCGTTTACGCGTCATTCGGGCAAATCGAAAACCGGTGGCCTCATCAAGCTGCTGCACCACGTTAAAGAATCACCATCGAAAAGCGAAGGTCAGCACAAGGTGGCCGCAGCAAACGATGCGGTACAGGCGATCAAGCAGCTGCGCAAGGAGATTGTGGAAATCATGTCCCAGCTGCTGTACTTGGCAAAGTCGAAAAACCCGAAAGGCATGCTGCCACTCTGCAATGAGATGATGACGAAGACGCGCGCCCTACTTAACATCTGGGAGCCGAGTTTGGTTGAGGAAGCGTTTGCATTTATCGAGCGACATCGCATCATCGATGACACGACCGCCAGTAATGGTGGTGTCGGCGATGCGGACACCGGCCACAGGGACGGCAAGTTGCCAGTCGGTGGCGGCGCCGGCAGTACATCGGCAATGTCACCGTTTAAGAAGATTACCCAGCAGCTCGGTGCGTTGGATCTGAAATCGCCGGAGTTGGAAGATTTTTCCACCCCGATGGGGCCGGCACCGGATCTGTGGCCGCAAATACGCACCAGCAAATCTGGTACGCTAAGCGTACCGAGGGTGAAGATGGTTGCATCTCCATCGTCGTCGTTTGAGCTTGGCGATACGATCGCCACCATACAGAGCAGCTTCAATCAGCTGCAGCAGGAAGGGATGGTGCAGGAGAGTTCCGAGCTCCACAGTATGCCATACTCATTACCAAGCCCTTGCTACCTACCGACCGAACAACCTTCCACCTCGAAAGCAAACAAGCCGTCTACCGGCTCGATCACGTTCAGTGAAACGCACTTCGATATCAATGGCGAGGTGACGCCCTGCCAGGTGCCATCGATCGTACCGATGAAGACAAACGCTTCCGAACCGGGCACGACACTCACGAGCCTTCCAAACATGGGCTCATCCACGCTGACAGCGAATCAATTGCTGGAGAACAAGACCGAGCTGCTCTCAAACGTGTACGACGAACAGGGCTATCTGATCGAGAATACTGCCATCGTGCTCGGTCACAATGGTGCGTTTCTCGACACGAAGGTGATGAGCTCGAGCCCGTCGGCAAACTACTACCGTCCGACGGAGGAACCGGAACCGCTCGATCTGACCCAGCTCAACATCGAGGCGAGCGTGATGTGTCTCGTTTCCAAGGTGAAGTTTCTGTGCGGACGGTGCGGTAGTCCGGCGGTGCGCCTGCGACAACCCAAAGGTGGACCGCTCGGTGCAATGCAACGACCCACCAGCATCGAGACGCTGCAGACGTACGTGGTTACGAGTCAACCGCTATCGTTACCGCACGCAAACACCGGTACAGAAACGGACGCGAAAGCCATCGCCACTGTGGAGACCCCGAAGGAAGAATTGCCTGCCGTAACGCCTGGAAGCGAAAGCCCGACCAAACCAAACGATGTGGCACTGTGTGGCGGGATTGAGATGAAATCGACCACGCCCCATCTTAGCAATAGCAAGGACCTTAATCTGGCGCTCACGCAGGCGGTCGGTGAGGTGGCTCGGAAGGTGAAGAAGGGCAATAAATTCACGGACGGCTTGGATCTTTCCGCTACCACCGATTGGGCGCTTGAGTTGCGTCCTTCGATGAAGAAATTGCGCCAGGCGATGGATGGACTGCTGAAGACGGCACGTCTGATGCACTCGGTGCAGCGTTTGCAGCAGGATATGAAGAAAACGAGCGCAACGCTCGCGATCATGTATCGGCGCGATGTGTGCTTCTCCCAGGCGCTCACCTCCCTGGTGGCTGGCCTGATGGCGAAACTTTGGGGCCAAAATGTGACGGAAAACTTCATCAGCCTGCTGGTGCATCTCGGTCCGCTGGCGTACTTCGAAGGGCTGCTCTCGCTGTACGGCAACGAAACGGACATGTGGGGTGACATGAGCGTGGCGGTAGAGGATCTAGCCACCGTCGGGTTTACGCTCGTCCGTAGTAACCTGCACCGTGACACGAAGGGTGCGATACCGGTGCCGCGTGTGACCGGTTCACGGCAGGCACTCCGGGTGCTGCTCCCCGTACCGGAGTCGGTGTTTTGTCATCTGCCCACGAAGGAAGCGGTTAGCTTTCGCGTCACGCCCGTCTTCTTCAACATCGGTATCAACGAGAAGGCAACGGTGGCGGAGACGCTCGGTTTTACGCGCGAACAGCACCGCTCAAACTGGGACAACTACGACCGGTTGAAGCAGTACCACAGTCGGTACCGCAAGGTGCCGTTCAACTTTGTCAATCCGAACTGTTCCGCTAGCCAGGACACGCCGACGAAGGTGGGCGCGTACACCACGCCCCAGAAGGAGTTGCTAGTGCCGGATCATACCGTTGCCAAGTTTCTCGACGATATGGAGTCGGAACTGCGTGCGAATGGGTCGAAAAACTACGCCATCCTGCAGCTGGCGGAAGAGGTAACGCGCGCGGTACAAGGGTTACGCTTTACATCGTGCAAGAGCGCAAAGGATCGTACCTCGATGGCGGTTACGCTCGAACAGTGTCGGGTGCTGCAGCAGGAATTTCATCTCTCTGCGAGCAATGCACAGAATGTGCTTAACACGATGCGCAGGTATGTACATATCAGTTTGCAAACCTATAGATCCATCATCGATTGGCAGTGTTTCACACAATAAATTGTACACGGTTTTATTGCAGCGAGGGAACCCGTTCTGATAATACGATGAAGAACGTTGGCACAAGAAAGTACGCGTTCAACATGCCGCAAGTACTGTCCCTGCCAGCCGTTTATCGTCCCCCAGCCGGTACTTACGGGAAGGCCCAAACATAGTTCACCTTCATAAGGCACTAGGGCTAGCCGAATTGTTTAGCTTACATATTTATAACCTTAGACGCGTCAAACGTACAAGTGGATAAGTTTTGTTGTTTCATGTTTTTTTTCTCGTATTAAATCATTTTTTTAATATGTTTTGTTACAAGAGTCTATTTCGTGTGAGATTTTGGTAAAATGTTTTTTTTTCTCTTTTATCTTTTAGTACAATTTATCAAAACTACACCAATACATACATAAAACTCATTATTTAAAGCAAAACATAAGTAAACAAAAAAGCAAAAAGCTTTCATACAATATTTGTATCTTTCAGTAGATGCAGCATTTATCTCTTTCTATTTTCATCTTTTTACAGTGTAATTTGTTAGTTATTATTATTTACAACAAAAAAAAGCGATAGTCTGTCATCAAGGTATAGCGTTGGAAGAAAGGAGCAACCCCAGTCGGTTCGGGTAGGATCAAATGAAGCTTTACAATGATCAAAGTCTGCATTGCGAAAATAATCACCGAATGAATCGGAACGGCTTATAGGAAGAAGTAGGGAACCTTCCCTTCCGGGGCGTAGTAACACGGTTCAAGCGGTTAGAGGCTACAAAGCTAAAGGCTGGCTGGTGAAAACAATTGACCAGTAAAACAATATTATTCAGACTTAAGCAACACCTCCTTATCGGCAATGTGTAAGCAGAGAAAACAAACTCTTCCAAATACGAAATTACTATAACTCAAAGGAGCATTATAATAATCCACAAATGCTTCCATGCGAGCATACCGAGAGGAACGTAACGCTGTTCCTGGAAGTTACGTTATAACGTTACGAAGTTGCCTGTCTGTATACATCGTTCATCTAACCGTCTCACTCACCTAATCTAATCTAATACTCACCAGATCGATTTAGGAACCTATTGTCCATTCAATGATCGAAACCCATTTAAAAGTATTCCGTTTTAACATTAACCAGCAGGTTTATATGTTTTGTTTTCTTACTTCCTTCCAGTAAGGGTATCGTTTCGTGCCAGGAAAAAAAAGGTCGTCTTTAAATTAAATATTGTTTTTATTTTTTGTAACAGAAAACAAAATGAAAGCTTTAAGAGATATGGTTTTTTAGTTAGACATAACTGTAAGACATGAACTAACTAAACGAGTTTTTTTTTTTTTTTCGAATGAATACTATTAACCATATACCGATTAATAATACCTATACAAACTCAATTAGCTTATTCAACGTTTAACAATTGAAGGTTTCCGTTTACACGGTGGAGAGTACTGTGGAAGCGCAAAACGAAACGATCAACAACAAACAAGTAATAGTAATAGTTGTGGGCATGTTAATAATGATACGTTAGATGAGTATGAAATTCGAAACAAAACACATAGTTATAGCATCAATTCACTCCACTACCGTTTTTAAACTCAACAAAAAAAAAAACATATAGTCCAACATATCTAGAAAAATCGATCGGAAAACAAGAAAAAAAAACGCCAAATAAGCATTAACTTTTAAAAGAATACTTACCAATAAGCGCGTTGGATGTGCAGGGTAACGAAATGGGGAGGAGAAAAAAACAACTTTTGCGCATAACTAGGAAAAGCAAACAAAAACTTACCATACAGAGCAACCCTGTTTTTTTTTTCGCGCTTTCTTTCGCGATGAACATGAACGCTTTAACCCTTGTGCTCCCACGAATCAGTGCCAATTTTGTTAACTTATGAGGAAGGGGTGGAAAAGTGTAATAATAATCAATTCCAGTAACAATTTCGTAATCGAAATTTCGGTTTTCAACTTCCATTCCCGGCAGCACTATGATCGCGAACGGGCGAAACTGAGAGGTGGTAGTGTTTTTACAACGGAATACCAAAAATCGAAACGACATCTGCACCCCATTTCGCATCGCATACACTTTAGGGTAGGAGTAAAGAACTTTTTTGACAAATTCGTTATTCAAATTTGATAGTAATAACAGCGTTAGCGAAACAATGAGTGAAACTGAAACGAAACGCTCTGCCTACGGACGGTATTGTTTCGTCAAAGTGTGGATTGTTGCAGCAAAAGAAAAACAAAGCAAAACAAACACAGTGTACGACGGTACACTGTGCGTAATAAAATGAAACAATACTAACCAAGAACAACAACGCTCTGTTGCGTTGCGATGTACTGGTGTGTTTTGGTTGGAAAAGAAATTTACATTTACATTTAGTGGACGTGCGAGGATGTGAACGAAGTGGGTCCGAGCATCGGCCGAAGGTAGCCGAACGCTTCCATCAGCTGTCACCTAGCGGCAGGGCTGAGTAGCGATTCGCGCTAAGTGTCCAAGGTATCCATAATAGTTATCACTATTCGAAATTAATTAGTATACTTTAGTCGCTTTTGTAATTTTTCTTTTCATTTTCATTTTTTTT
>AXCM01003335.1:0-24975 GCA_000473375.1 Anopheles culicifacies
TGTGTGTGTGAAGAAGCATTGTGCCAAGAACGCTCTATAGTATCTTCCCATTCCCCGGGCGCTTGGAGCAATTTGATTTTGTACGTACGAGGCGAGTCTGGTACGCGAGTGCCTCCGGTGCTTATGGTGCCGATAATGATTGTCCCGTTGGTGTTGTGTATGTGTGAGACGTGTATTCCCAGTAGCTATCAGTTGGTTTACAAAAAAAGAAAAACGGGAAAATGTACCAGTGTCATACTGCTTTGGTACATTTTAGGTGTCGTCCAGTGCTAGCTTTCAGCTTAGCTGGGAAGTAAGATATATTCCTAAATGGACATAGGGTGGACGTCAGCAACGATAACGACAATGATCAGCAGAGTTCTGCAAAAGCATTCAGTGGCAACATTCAATCGCGTTGCAGATGAGCTGGAAGATAGAAGAGTGGTTCTAATTTTTAAAGCATTTTTTACTGATCTCTGCTTTGACCTTATGAACTATAATTAGAAATCAAATGTTCATAATTGCATTAAAATCAGAAAGAATCTAATTATTGCTTCAGAAACTTCAAGCAAAAAATTTAAATTTCTAAAAGACCAACATAGCAAGATGCTTAGAATGCTTTCGAGAATAACTCCAATTTTAATTTCGTTCTTTCGAGTTTCATATCCTCAAAATGCTCATGATTATGTCTTGTCAAATGCATTTTAAAATTATAAAATAAATCATCCACTTCTATCGAAAATGCATCGCGGCAGCATATGAAAGCAATGGAACGTTTCCTCAAACGTCGTATTACGTATGACAGCGAACGTATGAAACAATTCCCTCAAAGCAACAAAACAAAGGAATGCAAAAACGAAGAAATACCTACCCAGGCATCCGGTCGTCGGACGTGTGGATGTTGGCAATTTCAAAAGGATGCACCCCTATTTGCATTCCAACCAATTCTTTTCGTATTTAATCTTTCCCTAGGCCGTTGTGCACGTGGGGAATAACGAAAAACGATTCAGTACTGTGTGTTTTTTTCCTCCTTCGCTCCGATATCACTTGACGAAGGGGTTGCTGACGTGGATGCATCCACCCTTGTTGCTGCTGGATTGGCCACTGAAATTGAGGATGCCTTGCTACTGTCCGCTTTTATGTTCAGTTTTCCAAGAGATTTCCCCCAAACTGCCTTCCCGCATAAGCCTTGTCTTGAAGCATTTCGAGTAGGAATGCCACTCGTTCGTTTCTTCGTCAGTTGTCAGCGGTGAGCAAGTGCAAGATAGCGAAGGAAATAGCAGGAAATGCCTACACTCGCATCTTAACTTCAACGCGCGGTAAGAGATCAACCTACAAGAATCGGAACGCCCCACGTATGATACAACATCGCACAACACTGCATGTAACCGGGACTGCCTGCTGGTCGCTGGGGTTTCGCTCGTTTTTTACAGTTGAGTTCGCTGTCCTGATTGAAGTAGTGGCAGAAACGTGAATATCGTTTTCATTCTCCTTTTTGGAAAAAGGAACATTTTTCTTCCTTCCTTCTCGGATAAAGATTGCTGATGTTGCATTCAAACAACTGGCTCTCTGTCTCTATAGTCTCCCTCTTCCGGAAGTATTCTGGAAAATGGGTTGTTGGATGCACTGAAACGGATTGGCATAGAGACCGACTAAACAAAAAAAAAAAAAAATGGTAAAAACCTCCGGCGTGTGAAAGGAAGCGAAAAGCAACGGGATAAAGGCTAAGCTTGTTACACGAATCCTCTTTTTCAAAGGTTGATTGTTTGAAGTGGATGTGAGCCAAGAGCCAGGGCAACTTTACGAGACAAGCCGTGCCGGTGTGCACATGCGGTACACACGGCACTACTTTTGTGGCCTTGCAAACAACGTACGAAGTGCACCGTAAGTTGCGGGCTTGCAGGTTGGTTCGTCCGGACGGGATCGTCCGGGTTACAGCCCGCTTATTGTTTCGCTTCTCGTCGCTGCCCTCGTCTATCGGTTGTGATGGTGTACTGATGATGGAGAATGTTCAGCCGGCCCTCAACTCCCTGTATGATGATGATCATCACTTTGGTAGGAAGTGAAGCTACCGGCTCCCGGATGCAGATAGTCGAACGGCGGTGTTGTAGTAACGCCCGACCAAAAGGTGCAGGTTCCCGCGGAGTGTGGAGTGTGTACGTGTCATTTTACAGTAGATTTAATTGGGAATGGTTGATGACGAAGATTGTTAGAGCTGCCACGAATGCATGTACATATACGTGCTGTCATCGACTCTGACACAGTTTGTCTTCATCACAGCAAAACGGGGGCGGGGTTCAGGATTTTAAATTAAATCTCCCACTAGAGCAGTCATTTTGTTAGGAAAGTACGGCCATCACAAAAACTGCAGAAGCAACTCGTTGTCTCTAGACAACAAAAAACAAGTACAAAACGGTTATGAGGCTATAGATGCATGAGCTGTTGTTATTGTAAAGAATTACACGCGCCAGTAAAATGTATCTGACATTGTTAATTTTATTACATCCACGGCCATCTGCAGAAATTGTTACACGCTTTTCTACGCTTAAAAGGGTTACCTGTTTCAATTTTTAGCCCCCACCCAGCTAGCATGTCCATCCTTGTTCTTATTTAATATGATTTAGCTAGAAGTCATTCTTATCACTTCCATCCTTTAACGAGCCATTTTCACAATCCACATCGGGGGACCCATCTGTTTCCACTAGCAAAGACCCGCACGATGTACTCCCGACCGTTTTTCCGGATGGCATTACTTGTCCTTTCGGCGGCCTGCGGGTATCATTAAACGTAACTGCTCGTCAACAACTGCCTTACGATAAATGGGCCACCGAGGCACCGAAAAACCTTTGCCACCTGCAAAGCAAATCGGTGTGTAACAATGTTTTCTTTTACCCCATTTCTTCCTTGCTATTGTTTTCGTGCTGCTTCAAGCTAGCAGGAAGAGGTGCATTAGATACCGACCGTGAAGTGGATAGCAAATTGGGCGGGGGCGGAGAGAGCACAATTCCGCAAATAACCAAATCATCATCAATCCCGAAAAACGAGAGCATCATCGGCCATTAAGCTTAACGATCAATTAAAACCTGATCCAAGGCGAAGGCGCAAAGGCTTGTGTTCGGTTCGGCTGGTTGGTTGGGTGTTCCGAAAGCGATAGCACGCGTGATGGTGGTAGTGCTGGCACAAGCTATCTCCGTAAGATGCTGGCACGCATTGCGTAGTACAATAATTTTGCAGGACATTTGTTAGTGTTCCTTACGTTGGGTCTACCGGTCGGGGCAATTGTTGTCCGCAATAGCTGCCTTAATCTGTTCCTCGTAAAAGCAACAGACAATTTGGCCCAACGCAAGGAACGGTGAAAGAAATGGGCAGTTTTCTAATGAGGATACACCGTTTTTCACCTTAACGATCGCTTCTAACATCATTTTTGTATTATTGGTAATATGTTGACAGTTTCATGCTTTCCGTGGTACTTTCTTGAAGATGTTTACTATGAAATGATGGCATTTTCTATCTTAACACTTTTGTATGAAATAAAATAACAATGAAAACATATTGTCGTGTCGTAAACTTGCACATAAGAAGACCTCCAAAATGCTTTAAATCACATGTTCTATAACCATACAGCCACCTCCAAAAACAACCCCTAACGCAAACACCCTTCGTTATGTGTGATGACGGTTCTTCTTAAGCTGTTTTACATTTTAGCACTGTTGTCGCATTGTTAACATCCCCAGTGTGATACCACAATGCTGTTTGCTGTTTTGCGAAAATAACGAACGTCAAATTAACCGTACACTAATTTTACTGCGTCAACCATCATCACCGTACAGCCGGTGAGCCACCATGCGTCTCCATCGGAGAAATCAACCACGTGTAACATAAACATCGCGAGCGAAGTATGGGGCAATGTAGGCCACCGTTTCTACACTGCATTAACTTGCTAAGCCGACTTTCTTTAATGAGACGAAAGTTTCGTACGTTTAGCAGAACGCTCGTACACGCGTCCCAGCATTACACCTGTGCGTATGGGTGTTATGGGTTTTGCGAGATGAGCCGGCAACAAGACCATAACCGGTTCTAAATTACCCCTTTCTGCTTTTGTTGCTGATATGCAGGAATGTTGTGTGGTGTGAGGAATCCCTTGGCAGAAGCGTTAGCTAGTTTGAAGTAGCGTATCGCTACTAAAAGGAGGATAGATATGAATTTCGACGGAATTGGAAGAACGGGAAGTGGGCAGAATGATGAGATGCGGTCGAGATGTTGATGCCGGCTACCCACCATTATCCGCTTCCGGTGACCTCTGGTCTTGACGGGTCATCTTGCCACGACGAGGATGGCCATCAGCCGAGAGCATCAGCATGAAAGGATAATGGCACGGTAACGATGGTGAAGATTTTGAAGAGCTGTGGAAATGATTGTTATGGTGATAGTCGATAGATAAGGATAATTTTCCAAACCTCATGCCACCCGACCGGATGGAGATGTGGGAAAAATGGATACGAAAATAGCTCCACCATCGGTTGGCAGGTGGTATTTTCACAGCTAAACTAACAATCGCACAACTATCGCAACATCGTCTCGCCGAGGGTGCCCCACGTCGGTTTAAGGATCTTGAGATGGTGTTTTCTCTAAAACTTAGCTACCACGCTTTTGCAACCAGGAAGAACCGTCCTTTATTACATTCTTATTCATTTTTCAAGCGACAAGATCACACGGGCTTGCTTTTCTTGCTCGCAACTACACGGTATGTTCTCCGGGAAACGAATGGGCACCACTTGAGCAAACTGGTTCCGCCTTCACGATGTTCAAACGGGTGTAAATCTTACAACAACCTTTGCTACCACGTTCGTTAACCTTGTGGACCTTTCCTTTCAATGCAACGGATTGCGTTGCTAGTACAAGGGCGGAACTTTTGTCTCAAACATATGAGCGAACTGGCAGCCAAGAGCAACAGCACCACAGCCCAATTCCCACACACGGGGGTGTCTTTTCTTGCGAAAACTTTCCATCAGTTCCGGCCGGTTGGGATTTGGCTTTCACTTCTTCTGCGATAGAACTGCACGCAGTTCGCAGGTTTTCTTCCCATACGTGGCCACAAACACACATACACACCTGAGCTACCTGAGCGGTGCTGCACGAGTGCGAAACACAACAATCTAATTAAAATTTAGTTTGTACACGCTGTTTTCCCCACTCATAACCGTGGCGACAGCGCTTCGGGCAGAGACTTTCACCGTTTGGATTACTGCAGTCTTCGTGCTCGACGAGCTCCCAAGCCCAAAACTCCGTCGGGGATACCAACCCCAAAAATTAGTGCACATAGTCATTATGGTTGTAGTACCTTTGTTTGACTGCTTAGTTGCGATGACAGTGGCCGTACCGGGTTGCGAAGAGCTGTAAAGCAAGCGGAAAGCATTAAACATAATTATATTAATAATCGTGACAGGTTAAAAGCATGCTGTAACGCATTTTTAAGGGGCAAATAGAACGATACGTAGGTCCTTAGCGAGGTGTTTTGATTTTCCCAACGGATGTGGTGGACTTCTTTTTTGTGTGACACTGCTCTTTAATCTGATAGTCATATGCTCACGTCATGTTTTCTTCAATTTATGTTTTATTTTATCTTTATTATTTTCAAATAAGTATTTTTTACAAAATTAATTTGAGTATCAATCACTCATTTTAAACTCCAAAATAAACATCCTTGATGAAAGGTCATAGTGGGTAGCATAATTAATGATTCTCCTGGAAAGTTTTTTAGACCAAATAACATAAAAAATGTTGCCAATATTAAAATTAGATTATAAATGGTTCTATCCGAATACCTTAACTTACTAATTATGTATATCTTTCCTCCACAGGTGAGTAATCGACTTCAATAGCAATACCCCAAGCCCTGACGAGATGTCGTGAGTAGCACAGTATTGAAACGTACCTTTTTTCCAACAGAAACAAGTTTGAAAACATAAAGTCATCTCACTGAATCGCAAATGACTGTTCAAGGTTCGTTTCGTTCCTTATCCAACCCTGTACGGCAGAGGAAAAACTCACCCTCCAAGTTTAAACCCTTTTCTTCCGTAGCTCTTCGACACATTATGAGTCGCCTGCAAACACACAACTTGCACAACGAGCACGGTAAAGGAAATGAGTTTTACTGACTTCGCAGAAAAACGCAGTTTAGGGGTTGTTTTGCGAAAATGTGCTGAGCCTAGTTTTGTGCCCTTTAAGGCGGGGGGTTTTTCTTTTTCTTTTCGTGCATATGCCTCAGAACGTTGCAAAACTTGGCAGTTCGACACGTCGTCCCGGTTTTCGTGCAGTGAGCAAAAAACATGCCCCCCATCCTTCCAGAACCGTTGACGTCAACCGTTCGGCAGCCGTCACTCTGCTCTTTTCCCTCGCTCGCTAGCCGGTTGCTTGAGCCTGCTCCCGATAGGTGTGCGCACACACCTTATAAAAAAGTCCCGGTTAAAAACCCTCCCGGGGAACAAAAGGCCAGTGAAACTGGGGAGTCAAATTGGAAATTAGAATGAGAAATCAGTTTTCTGCTCAAGTCAACCGAGCGGGCGGGCGAGAAAATGGGAAAATTCCGGTTTTTCCCCAAACATTCTTCGGTGCCGTTGTTTGGCAGGTCTGTGCTGCTGCCTTGGCTAATGTGTGCACTAGGCCCACTCGGAGGCTTCCTTTGCTGGCCCACATTGTTGTATGAGTAGAGGAGACGTGGGGGGGAGGGGGGAGGGGGCGGAAATAGCATCGCTGCCAAACCTGAAGGAGGAAAACCTGTCAACTTTTCACCAGTCATTCTACCGAAAAGTTGCCTTCGCAGTGTACTTACTGCCTGCCTTATGGCAGGATGTCGTCTGCACCTCTCGCTTGAAGTCGTGGAAGGTTTCTCCAGGCCGTTTGCTAGGGGTACGATGCGTATCGTAGAGTAATATCGGTTCCAATGTCGACGTTTGTGTTTTTCCACACGGGAAATGATTTTAAAGCGTGATGTTTAGGGAAGGGCAATGAATGAAAGCACCTATAAAACTGTTTCCTGATTTTGAGAAAAAAAAACACCGATCGACTCGTTCTAAATTAACATAACTAGAGTTTTATACAACTGGCACCATAACGCATGCATTGTAAATATACGCAACCCTAGCCTTTCGGCAATGAGATCTCGTTTTTCATGGACGAGATTCATTCCGAGATCTTCAAGCGAAAGCCTCCCCTTTTCGACAAAACCGTACGAAAGTGATTCGATTGCCGAAATCGTTCTCATCAACAATGGTGCACTTTTCCACGGAAAAAGGCACCCATCCCAGCCGTCCCCGTATAGCAAATGATTAATCGTCAGCAGTGAAATTGCTTCTCCGTGCTGTGTGGGCTTCAATATTTATCTTCTTAATTACCAGCGACCAGTCGGCAGTCGGAACAGTTGCGGAACCGGTTTGCGTACTAATGTGTTTCGCTAAAAACGGGTGGCCTGGCCTGGAGTGGTTGCGATTGCGGTGGTGAAGCCGGTTTCGCATCGTGCCGCCGTGTACCGATCGAATAAGTGTGTGCATTGAGTCGTAGCCTTGGAATGCCCGACTGCTGTGCTTCCCTTTTGTCCAGCGCACACCCGAAAGCCCGTGGGCAGAAACGCAGATAAATCGGCCCGATCAAAAAGGGAGAGATCCTTTTTGTTGGCGCTTCTTTTGCTTACTTTTTCACCGGCTCTCTCGTCTCCTCGCACTTTCGCTCCTTCTGTAAGAAAACCGAGGTGGGCTTTTCCGAGTACGGGGAAATATGGCCGTACCGGAAAAACGGCTAGAATAATGGGAAAACAGTGATGCGGAAGACGACTACCGGAGTGAGCGCCCTAGGGAACACATCACTTAGACGAAGGACTTCACTCATCACCGGGTTGGGTGTGTGTGTGTGTACTCTGTGTTCTGTGATGCCACCACCACCACCACCAACCACTGCCGGACGATGAAAAACTGTCGCCATCAAGCACTCATTAAAAGCAAATATCAATCAAGAACACATCTCGTGTTCGTTGTCTTTGGCGACTTGTCTCTCTGTGTGCGCGCATGTGTGTTTGTGTGATGTTCTTATGGAAAAACGGCCGCTGATGGTTGTTTTTTTGCTGCTGCTGCTGCTGCTTCTCACGCCATCGAACGGTCCAACCCCCTGAAAGGAAATCGAATTCCTCGTTGAATTCACTCGCATCGGTCCTCTTAATCTTCCTGTTCGAATCCGTGGACAGCTATATCGCTCTCCGTTTGCCCTCATCCGATATCGATTTTATCCGATCCGTCTTCGGACGATTGATTCGATGTTTCGATTCGTGGCCGGAACCTGGCATGAGTAACGTTCCGTCAGCACACGGTACGGGACAAAATTTATTGAAAGCAAATTCCCGATTGTTGATAAAAAAAGCCTCAGCGGTGGTGGTGATTGAGTTGGAAGCGGCATGGTTCATATTGGACGTATTTCTTAGATGCTTACTCTCGCACAACGGGAAATATAATCGAAAGCAAACAATTGTTGTCCAATGGAGGGAACGGATTTCGGGCAAAACGGTGGTGAATGGTTGGTTTTCGGTACGATGAAAATTTTGCCTATTTCCCCATCCCTTGAGATGCAAATGGTGGAGTTCCTGCAAGGTAAAAGCTTCAATTTGAGGCTTTTTTCGAATGAGAAAACAATATAGGATTGCGTTTCTTACTTTCTCTTTGATAGCATCATCATATACGCTTACAAATTGGAGTTCAACTTAAGGAATCTTTATAAATTCAACTAAAAGATCATCTATCGAAATAATCCCCTATAAATCAGTTACTTTTATCGTTCACTTTCTTTCTACCGACCACTTCAATTACCACACGTGCAGTTTTATGCAAGTCTGCTGCAGCAAGCCAAATTCGTACGCTAGATCGCTCAAAAACTGCTATTATGCATAAAGTCAAATTTAATTTCAATCTATATCGTATCAAGCGATAGTCGACGACCGACGGTATAACCTCAAAATTGATTGAATAATATAGCAGGGTATCATCATCGTCATCATCCTCATCATTATTACCGTGTTGCCATTCGTAGTTTTCTGACAGCAAGTGTACGGTCTCGACAGCACTATCCGGTGCTGTGGAAGCCGACGGAACCCACACGTTCCACACGATACCCGATACATCCGATGCTATCCTCCCGGTGGGGCAGATTTCGATTCCATATATTATGCATGAACCGAACGGTGAAGCGATCGTCGTGATCTGCGAGACGTTGGAAGCGGTACTGCCACTAGTAGAGCAAGCGAAGATATGAGCGAAATAAACGTCTACGACGTTTTCTGTACCGTCTCGTACCAAACACCCTATAGCTAACCAACTCTACCGAACTTAGTACTTGGGGATCGAATGGTTGATAAAATGTCACGCAACGAGATTGCTTTACCCTTTAGGTAGAGTACGTAACCGTACAAGATTTAATGGTAGTACGTGTAATTAGGTCTGATGCGTGTTTTTCGGTACTGGGACCGATTTTGGGAATCTTATTCTAGCGTTTGCTTATTACATCATTATAAATTTATTTTACGAGAAATTCTTTTATACATTACCTTTGAAGTACAATAAATTGTGCCTTTCATTAAATTAGTTAAATAAGGTGGAATTTAACGCCCCCAGTATTGTGGTTGTTACTTGAGTAATATTTATATCTGTCATTAGTACAACAAGCAGTAAAATTGACACGGTGCAACTGCTTTCTCGTCCACCATTTTTAATGCATTCTGCGTTCTAAACATCAATGCAAGATGGAAGCAGTCACCCACTGCCACAAGTGGTCCAGCGTTCCAGTGAAATGCTCTCACGGTTGCAAAATAAAAATGGAAAAACTGCCACCTCCAACATGCACCAACATGCACACATCGCTAGCGAACGAATTCTGGCATAGTGCTTGGTGTTACCGGTACTCCGGTTCTCCGGGAGCGGTTGCGGAAATTTTTATCGCCGCTTGTTGCTTGCATGCGTTGCAGGAACCTTTAGGTCCCTTTTTTGATTCATGGCGGGTTCGTGCTTTTGAAGAAACATTCGCCCAACGAGCGGGTTGTGCGCTTGCAAGAGACTCGAAATGAAGAGTGGAAATATCATAATTTCAAATTGTTGTTGGGAGCTTTCAGAACACTTCACCACAGAAGTAGTTGTCGAGCATTGCGGGCATTGAAGATGATGGGTGAAGGTAGCAACAACAGCAAAATGGGAAAGAAATACAAGTACATACAAATACCCAGGCTAGGTCGAGATGAACATAAAATGTGAGAGAAACTGGCAATTTAACGAAGCGTTGAGAAGTTGTTGCTGGTTAGGCGGATTTACATACGCGAGCACCGCAAATACACGAAACAGAAGCAAAAAATTACACACAGACAGCAACAGAAAAGCAAAAAAGACCCCCCAGACCCGACCGTATAACGATGCGATGGGTAAGATTCGAAATCCCTTCAAAAGTCAGCGACTCGTGCGATTGTTGAATATTCATACTCGGTATGAATTTTTCAGTGTGAAAAATATGTTTTCTTTTGTTCTAATTTTTGCAGCACGGCTTGTTTTTTATTCCATACCGACTGAACCGACCGAACTTTCACTTTATCTGCCATTGAATGCTTTTTGAAACCTCTCGCTATATGGCTGCTGGGTGCTGGGATTTTTCGCCGAACATTGTGTTACATCCTTTTCAACAACGAAGCGTTACATTTTTACGATGTCTTTCTAGAGTACACATACATTTTAATGAAAGCATTCATTATTTTGCCTTTTTGGATTTTGATTCTTTAGATTCTTATTATGGATTGAAAATAATTTTTTATCTGGCCAGTATGTTTTTGTCTAGTAGAATGTTTGTTTAGCGTATTGATGTCCTGTATGAAAAGTAGTGTAATATAAATATTAAAGCTCCAGAGAAATGATTTCATTTGGAACCCTCAATCCAATTCCCAGTAGTGCTGCTTTACCATCACAATAAAAGTACATAATTCCACAATGTTCCACAATGAATGATGGAGTGGAAAATTTATCCTGTTAAACGGTACATAAAATTCTATCCCTTCATACCCATTGGCACGTTTGTTCGGGCGAATAGTTCCAAAAAGCGCCAAGCGCTGAGAGGTGCAAAGTGACGCAATATTCCCGTACCCAAGCACTACAAACACAATGGTCCAATGAGCGGGATGTCGCATGTGGATGTCGCATCGCCGAACTACCGGGAGCACTAAGAGGATTTTTAGGTTTCCAGTTTTGCTGACCATCACTCAAAAGTTGGTGAATGTTTTGGCTCTTAATTTCCAAACCCCTCACCCGACGGCATTGCTAGTCCATCCACCCGGCCCAAACTAGCATCTGCTGCCATGACCATGGCTTCCTCGTTATGAGGCACCAGCTTTACGACGTGGAAGGTACATAGTTTTGCTGTTTTGGTCCCATTTTTGGTGGCTTAATATTTGATTTCTACTTCTTCCCGTGAACTTACGCCACCAGGATGCCTGTTTACTACGGCGTCCCGTGTCCGTTGTTTTACCCGAACACCCGAAAAAGTATTTTCTGGAATGTGGTACTACCCGGGGTGGACGAAACTTTTCTGTGGATCTGTGGATCACGGGGTTTTAACTCTTAACCATCAAAGAGCATTAGATTGTGGTATTTTGCTGAACCGGTTCCTTTTTATGGTTGCCCGGTGGCAGTTAGTAGCGACATTCCTTGATCCATTTTGATGGCCAGGCGAATGATGTCACCCGCTTTTGAAACACTGGAAGGGATTAGTGGGGCGTGTACATTAAGGGCGAGCCGTTTCGGCGATAGAATTGTGCCCTAGAGGTGCGTGATTTTATTTTCAAATCATTGCGATATTATGGAAGTGGAAGAGCTTTGTGGTGTAAATGAGCAAATACATCATACATTTTCCAAGGGTTTTCGTGTCTTCGTTTCAATTTATTAGTGATTAGTTAGTCAACATTTTTTTACTGGAAATACCGGAATTTCCTGCTGGTGTATCTACTCTGATTGCTGAGGTTGAATTTAAGATACTAGAGCAGATCCACTTCACGTATGGAAATGATCAATTTAAGTTCCTGAAATTGGTAGTTTCGAGAGCTGACACTATCTTTTACCTATCTATCTATCTGCATCGGCCATTTGTGGGGAAATTGGGAAATTCGAATCAATTGACTTTTATGAAAGAGCTTCCTTTGCCTTTTAACACACAAAAACCAGCCACATCGAGATTCGACGAACCGGAGCTTCAACGGTCAAACGGCACGGGAAATAAAAACAATCAACGTCGAATAAAATATCACCCGCCCCGCAGCGGTACATTTGATTGAGAACGAACCGGGTTTCGGGTCGACCACCGTTGAGAATTGTTCGGTCGACTGTAAATTGCATCTCACATGCTGCAGTGAAATGTTGTTATGTCTATTTTTTTTTTGCGTTTTCTGTGTGGTGCTTTAGTTGTCATTGTTGAGCCCGTTCGGCCCGTGCCTGCGGGGGGAAGAACACGTCCAACCAGAGTATCGCGCAACTAATGGCGCACACATCGACAAGCGCTCGATAATCGATGTGCAAAAGAGTATTAATCTCTTTGCTGTCCTTTTTTTTGTGAACAACTCGCGATGAAAATTACGTCTGTCTCTGTGTTTGTGTCAGAGGATTCTGGCCATCCCGACACATGCTGCAATTGAGCGAGTCCCGGATGAACTGTGCCTACCAGTATCCCAAGCGGTAGAGTGGATCGAAATTAAATGAGTGTCTCTCGGGAAACGGCGTTAATATTGAGATTACATTTTTCGACACCCAGCCCGCGGAACGATCAGCTAGACTACCGACCCGAAGTTGTGTCAGTATCCTTAATTTACGTATTATTTCATTGTCAACATAATCGACTTTACTGTTTTTTGGGGAGCAATGAGTTTATTCGTGCCAATTCGCATGTGGAAGTTCGATTACTAAATAATCCAAGTTTGTTAAGTTGTTTGTTGCTGTGACGAATTTAAATTTCCATGCACCAGACACAATTCTCATCACCAACTTGGACGCCATAAAGCTACAGTATCCTTTAATGCTCCTCCCGCTACATTATTCCACTCAATTATAAGACAATGAGTAACCACCTTCATGAGCTGCCAAAAGGGTTGCCCACACAAAGGCACGCCTGGTGGAGTGCGAATGGCTGGCTAAACATCGGGTTTGAATTACTGGTAATCATGCTGCAATCGATAAGCGATACCAAATCGTAGTTCATCATGCTTCCTTCATGTGCAGTGCATTTGCATGCTTGAAGGTTTAAGTGCGCTTCCTTGCGCTTCCGACGTTGCTCCCATTCCATTGGCAGGGAACCGCGCGTGTGCAAATCACGCCATTAACCCATATTAGAAAATTATACGATTATAAGATGATCTTAATTTAGGTTGCATTATGCGGAGATAATTACGTTTTCGACAAACGCGCTTTCGCCAAAGTGCACGAATTTGTGCCCTCAATCAAGGAACGCTTGCCCGTTTCGCAGTGAATGGAAATGTACATCATCTTGTGCCCAATGTGCGAAAAGACATGTTATCCACCCGTCTTAACGTGCGATGCATTCGATGAATTTAGGTGCTTGTGGATTACAGACGGCTGGTTAGAAATTTGGACTACGATGCCACAGAATAGCCTGGAAATCGTACAAATGTGGCTGGTTTTGAGTATTTTTCTTGAAACAATTTAATTAAATATCTAAACTCTCTGTTACTGGTACGTTGAGCGAGTCTTCGAACTAAAGACAACTTCGTCTATGCTCAATAACTTCGGAACCATTCTTGAGCGTGTCGTCCTCACGTTATTTCTTAAAGCTTTATGACGACTTTTCGCATCACATCTCTACCCCACTAATGGTGCAAATGGTACTTGCCTTACCGAAAAGACATTGGACCTTGGAAAAAGCTAGTGCAGCAAGCTCTAACTCCAAGAAAAACTGTCTGCCCAGTACCAGAGAACCAGCGGCTCAGGCTACGATATATGTTTCGTCATTATCATTATCCCCGTACGGCGAGATGCCGTCTCTGCACATCGAAGTACTTCCGGCTTTGGGCGGATGATGCAGCCTGAACGGAACCCATATCAGTAAGACCAACCAGTGGAACCGACGGCTTTATTCCATGCGTCGTTGGATGCGCTCGATGCAGGCCAGAAAAAGTGTGCTTGCTCCTCACGGTATGTCTGCGCATGATAACAACCGATTTGTTGTCTTGTTGAATTCGTTACCAACAGCCATTACTGGACATGAAGGCGAAGGACCGGATGGGGTGAAGAGGGGAGGAGGGGAGGGTTTGAAGTGAGTTGTTTCGTACGATGAATGTACGATAATGATGCAATGTCAAAAAGCGAATGCAGGAAAAGCCATTTTCGGATGTTGTAATTTGGAACGTCTTTCAACAGCAGAAGAACAGAATCGTTTGGACAAAACATTCTCATGGTGACCCTGGTGGGACGACACAAGTGGTGTCCAGGCTGAATAAAATATTTTTGTTTCTTCATTTTAGACAAAAGCATTTCTTAGGAACATAATAATACTGAATAATTAATATTGTTTGATATTCGGCAAAACAATCTAGTGTTAGTCTGTTACAATTTGTTCAATCCGACAGTCACTGCAAGCGAAACATGCTTAAATGATATTTATTGCTTGACAGAAAAACTTTCAATACGTCCATAAATACCGTCTGTCGTGTCGTTGCACGGGAGGGAGGAAAACTTTCATGTTCACGCCAAATCTTAAAGTACTGCTAAACCCTAGAACACTCCAACACCAACTAATTGCATTATCCTGTTTTTCACCAGTCTGTCGTGTGCAATTTCGCTCAATTTGCAACACCATCCGCCACCAGCGAGCGTACTGCAATCTGAATTCCAAACTTGCTCTCGGACCTGCTTTCCGACACCTTGGCATCGCAATTAGATTGAATAATTTGAAAATATTCATCACCCCTGCTCAGCCAATAGCATTACCACCGGCCGTACCTTTCGTAACGTCGGCCGGATAAGAAACAGGTTGTCAGTTTTAGGGGTTGTTTCTTGGGGATGGTTTTTTTGTTTTGTTTTATTTTGCTTTGCTCCCGTTACTGTCCCGATCCCCGTGAATGACCCCGAAACAATCCTCGGCATTGAAAAGAAATTGAAGAGGATGAACTTTTCGGACGCCTGAATTAATTAAACAACTTTTTTCTCTGCTACCGCCCTTCGGTCACGCTACCTGTGTGGCCGCTGTGATGCTCTGGATGCTCTTCAAACCGAATGGCGAAACAGTGCTTGGAATGTTCTGGAATTCTTCCCTCGGTCGGTAAATCGACATACACACACACACACTACCACAGTGACCAGTACACCAAGGGTGGGTGAATATCGCCCCAGCCGTAGAGCAATTTCTTCCCTCGCATGCCATTAATGCAATGTATACAGGTTTTATTATGGCACGTAGCGAGCAAATGCTTCTGGCTTTCGGGTTTGTAGATTTGTTTCGCCATGTCTTGCATGCGCGTACGGGGTGAGGGTTTTGTTGAACGATCTGATCGAAACACACTATCGTACGGAAAACCGTTGTTCGGTAGCAGAGAGGGGACAGGTGAATGAATTTTGGCATCGTTTTCATCTAATTACACTCGTTCGTCCAATTTGTTCGCTTGTGTGCTACAATTGTTCTCTACACAGCTGCCCTGGCAGTCCCGTACATCGAAAACCGAACCGGTACCAAAGCTTATCGTCACCTTCAGCATTGATTTTCGAATCGAGTCTTGTGTGTGCGGTTTGGGTACGAATTGAGTGCTTAGTTGCTCGGCAGACAACAACAAAAAAAGAAAACGGTTCGTCCGATTAAAATGGATTCCGTGTGGTCACTCCGGTACGATGTGCCCGGAGTCGAGTTGGTCGAGTCGAATGGAAACATTTTAACGATTTATTTAGAATTTCAGCTCCGACGGAGGATGGTTTCCAAGTTGTGTCTTGTGCATGTGGAGCCATTGTGTCTGCTTGCCACTGGGGACAAGGAATCACAAAATGGCATCTTGATTGCGTTAAGCGCTTTCGACTATTTGTTGTTAATTACCTGAACTTGATGCATCACTAGGTAGCATGCAATCATCGGACTGGTAAATTGAACCTGAGTAACTCCAACTCCAGTACGATGCTGCTGTTGACATTTATTGCAGTAATCAAGAAATTTATTTCTTTTCGTTAAAAGCCATTTGGACTTCTTTATTTCAAGAAATTTCCCAGCATCGCATCTTAAAAGCTCACCCAACGAAATGTCTTAAAATTCGACACTTTGATGATGGCTTTTTAACGATTCACTACGCAAGCTCTCGGAGCTATTTGTCTCCATTGTCCAGGACGTCCTAGATGATGTCCAGGAAAACTGAAAACCACATATTGCAGGGTTGTGTCCTCTCTGCCCGGAAGCAAAAAAAGATGTCTTTCCCCCCGTTTTGGACATCGTTGTCATAATAGGGGTTTCGATGGCGTCCCTTTGTGTCATTTTGTGTTTTGCAGGACGCAGCTCACCCTATCGAGTGAAAACATCCCGAACCAGCTCCCAGCACCAGAGAAGGTGATTCCAGGGAAAATTGAATGTTACAGTGTCATCAAAAGTGCACTAAGTACGGATTTTAAAGCTCCTCCCAGTGTCCACCACTACGGGTGTAATGAAAACCGGGCAACGGTAACCGTACGGTGTAAGGATATAAAATTACATGACACTCGTGGTTCTGACCACAGCACGAGAACGATGCACTGCAAAATTGGCTACAGAAAATTAGGTGTTATCATTCCGTTACCTTACGGTACAAAAGTAAGCACTCTGACCTGGGACTAGCTGGTTCGGTTGGTTGTCTTAAGCGAGCTTTTGTTACCGCAAAACCTTGTCCCGTTATCGCCGCTTTTCCAAGCATCCGGCATCCGGCGGGGTTATCACACATTGTCACCCTGTTTGCGGGGCGGGTTTTCGGAATGCCGGTGCCGGAGTGGTACTTGGCTTTACGGTCGATTTGATGGCGCGTTCGCGCACGCTCTTGTTTGCGCATTTCATGTCTTGTTAATTCAATTTTGGCTGAAGCAATTTCACGACCGTCGTTGGCGTCTCCCAGGTCCGGCCAGCAATTGCCAGCGAACGAGATGACGATGATGACGACGACGTTGACGGTGAAGTAAAACCCCGTCTTTAGTTTCGTTACTGTCTCCACGGTTGCGGTTCTTTGCGGTCCGAGGTGGAACTGATGGACCATTGATGTGTACATCCAAACGTCTTGCTACCTTTAGCGCCGTGTGCGGGATGACGACGAATGGATACAGTTTATTTGATACTCGTGCCTTGCAACCCTCAGGGCAAGTACAACGACGACCACGACGACGACGACGACGATGTTGCAACATGCTGCTTTTAGTGGATTTCACGTCTCACGTCGACGCAACCAGTGACCTAACCAATTTGTTCACGATGTTGTTCGCCATTGTGTGTGTATGTGTGTGTTTGAGAACGGACACTTTGTCCTTTCACCAGCCACGTTCGATGTCGACTTGAAATGGATGATAAAATGCTGCCCAACTACACAGGCAGCAGCATTCTTCTTGTGTGGCAAGTGAAAAGATTGCACCGTGCGAAGGACAAGCTACGCTCGAAAAAGCAATCACCAAAACGAATCCTTATACAACGCCGGCGTGTGTGTGTGTGTGTGTGTGTGTGTCTTTCAATTGCTGATTCATTGGGCCCAAACAAAGAATAGGCAACGAATCTGATTTCATATTGTTAGGAAACACATCTTTTACCATCCCATTTCACCGTGCAAACTTGAGGCAACGGAGTTCCTGTGTCTTTTTGTTGTCCGTGGTTCCCTCCGCTTTTGCAAGTAGCCCAAATAGTGGCTGCAGTTTGTGAAGGTGTTACCAATCCATTCTCGCATCGAATGCAATTGAACGCCACCATGGTGAGGTTAATTTTATCCAACAAAACCATTTGCCCGTCCCTGCTCCCTGCCCGGCGTTCGGTTTGGTGTGTTTTATTGATTTCAATCATTTTACTTTAATGCACAACGCACAAGGTTCACCCCGGGGGGTGCCCCAAAACCGTGCGTTTACGAATCTTGCAGACGCGCGGTCATGTGCGTCACCGACCATCGGTCAAACGATCGATGTCGTTTCCGATTTTATGTACTTTTTATGATCAACCTGGGGACTTCGGTTTTAGTGGTCTCTCCTGAGTACGGTAAATCGGTTGCTACCAAAAAAAAACCCCAATCGGTAACAGATTGGACGGCACTGTTACGCCTTGCCTGGACGTTAGCACCAACTTGTCGGAATTGGTCGAAGGATTTAGCATTGATTCGCCGACATTTTATTTCACGGGCGAGCGTCGGCGGGGATTGCGTGCGCGTGTGATGATGGTCAGCCATCTTTACGAGCATCGGCAAGTTTACATATTGGAATTGCCTTGCGTTCTAGCCGCAACTTGTCGTAAATTAGTTACTCATTTCGAGGTCAGAACGAGGTACGGTGTATGATTGATAGTTATTTGTTGCAGCAACTCTGGAAAAAACGTTCAATATTCGCAGGCTATTCTTTAAATCTGCTTATTCACAATCTGTTTCTCGTCTCGGCTGAGCAACAAGAGCTCGGAGTCCATCATTTCGGTCCAATCATCGCAGTACTTTGCTGTGGCTTAACCAAAACTAAGATCGCACGATGGTCACCAATCATGAGGCTGTTTACATTTCTTTAACTGTCGTACCGAAAGCTTCACCACGGACTTGCTTGGTGGTGGTGAATAAATTTCCTTTCCTCGTGTGACGGTGAAGAAAGGACGAATACAGAAAACCGAAAAACTCGTACCGTACGCCTTGAAGGCGAACCCGACAGGCGGAGGATGGTTTTTGGTGAAGAAAACCATTTAGCATCCGCCACACGCAAGGATAACAAATTCTACCCTTACGAGAGAAACGTTGAGTATTGCTTCAATCCGACCGAGTTTTGCACACAAGTCGGGAGGTACAGAAAACGGCCCATCCTTGCCTTCTGGTGCTTCTGACCATGGTGGTTCCGGTGCGAGCGAACATGCCGGGAGGAGGTTCCGGGAAGAAAGAAAATATTTTCATAAGCAAAGTGGTATTAAAAGATATTATAATTTGATGCGCCACTGACAGACCTGGCGAAGGGAGAAGCACGACGAGGCAAAAGTGGCCTATTCGCACAGCCGTGCGTGTGGTATGGTACGTCATAAGAGTGAAGCGTTTGATTTGCGTACGTGTACCCACGCGTGTAGATGAAAGCCTTACGCGTTTGTGAGTGTGCGTATGTTTGGATTTCCTTCCGGTTGCTTTTATCGTTTCCCCCATTTTTTTTTTTCGCCGACTCGCCGATGATGTTTACCTTCGGATCCGGATGGCATGTGTGTGTGTGTGTGGATCGGGCAAAAACGGCCTCAAGGTGAAAGGCGAAAAAGTATCAATTTCATGCCAATATCAGTATTCGACCGAAAGTAGGTCTACCGTGGGGGTTCGTCGAAGCGTACATTATTATTGCCCTTCGCTGGCCGTTTGTGAAGTTCCACGCACTGTTATGTGGTTGGTGTGGAGAAAAAACATCGACCAGAAGGCTTTTTCCTTGAGGCGATGGTTCAAACACCCACACCCGGACAGGTTTCATATGAACATATTTTGGGTACGAGTTGGGAACAAGACACCCCGTTACCGCATTAGAAAAACAAAATATTAAACATGAAAATCGGTGAAGTACGGTGAAGAGAGTACCTCTGGGAAACGAAACAAAAAAAGGAGAACGATTCGACAGAAATTTGAATGAAATACACTGGAACTAAGGCAAGTCTCTGCAAGTAGAAGCAGAAAACGATAAGATGCTAATAAAACGCTCCAACGTCAAATTCATTCGTATTGCTCGTTGTCTTTAAGCTTTTGCCGAATGGAATGCCAAGCGAGTGCCAAGCGCTTTGAAGACTGTTTCCTTCTGCTTCGCCTCTACTTTGGGCTCGTGCTGCAGAAGACGCTTGCCAGTGGATGTGTAGGCTCGTTATATGAATAAAACACAAACTACAGATCCTTCCTTTAGCAAAAGGGTCAGGACAAATGGCAGGGGGGGGGGGGAGAGCAGAATCTTTTTCCTCTCCTTCTAGACGACCAACAAGAGAAGCGGAACGATCAAATATGACTTACATTTTCTGTGCAGGGTTTTTTTTCGTTGTAGCAATTGATGTACGGCAACCAGCATGGAACAGCAATATTTTCCCTTACTCATCTCATATAAGTGGATTATGGAAATTTGATTTCTCGGAACGGTAGCAAATTCGAACGCCGGTCAAGCATTGAACCGTAAAGTAGAACACAGCGGCCAAAATGTGTGTGTGTGTTTGGGCGTATGTTTGGTTGGTTGGAGGATTGCGTAAAAGATTTTCACCTCGTTTGACTTTGTAATAACGTTGGTGTGGGGAAGTGACCGATACTGTACACGAAACTGAGAGAGCACGTACAATGTCATGCTAGAAATGGGAATTAAAGTCCAAAACAGTCAATTTTGCATCGTAGCCCTCTAATTGCGTGCTGCGTTTGGTGTGATTCTTTAACAATACAAAATTGCAATAAAGTCTGCTAAAACGTTCGTTAAAGTAAATGTGACTGTTTCGTTATCTCGGAAAACCCAGGCGCAGGCACACGGCAGGCACGGCTTGCATCCGCTTGCCCACTAATCGCTTAAATCCTTGAAAATGCGTTTTCCGCATGGCCATTTTCCTTGGCCGTAAGGCACAAATCCAAGCTGACCGCCGGCAGTGACGCTGATAAGTCTAAGTTGGTGATGATTTTTTTGCTCCGAGTTGCTCCCTCTCGCTCCGAGAGATGTAATTATCACACTCTTAAGGTTTTTATTATTATAATTCCGCACTGCCAGGTCTACGGTCCACACACCGTAAAAGAAAACCCCTCCTCTCAAATGGCCGAAGCAGTACCGCCAGCAAAAACTCTGACTCGGCGACTCCGCGCGGATGACGGTTGCAATGCCGTTCCGTTCCAGGCCGTTTCGTTTGTTCGCTTTTTATGAGAAATTTTGGTCCTTCCCCGTTTTTTGAAGGCTGTTCTGTTTGCGCTGCCCATTGGCAATTGTGCTGTGAGAAGGTTGGGGAGTGGTAAGCATGGGGAGAGTTTTTCGCATAAATTTAATAAGCATTTTGGTCTGTATGCCCTGCAACGGTGCTCTCGGTATGGTTTCTCGGTAAAGTTGCACTTGTCGACTCGCGCACCGGTATAACCTGCCCGTGGCTACGTTCGGGGCCTTTGAATATTAGGATTTGGCTTTCCGAACCTTTACCTCCTTAGTTGGATTTTCTCACCAAAATTCGTGAGAAAACAACGTTATACTTATCCGCCGTTTGGCTGGAGCAATTCGGAACGGTGGGAAGTGGGATGAATTTCTTTTCCCATTCTTTTTTTTATTTTTTGTCCGAGTTTTCCTCATCCCATGCTCGAACAGGCTCGAAAGCAAGTTCATGACGTTTATCTGCACCGAACATTGCGACTGGTTCCGGGAGTGTTTGTGTTTATCCTCCCGGTACGAGAGGAACGTTGGGAATGGCTTTCCGGCTAGTAAGTCGTCCGGACTCGGAAGTAGATTGCAATGGTGGGATTTTTTCTCCATTTGCAAACGATTGACCATCTTGCCCCGCATTTCGTACACTGCTCCGTGCAGTGGCAAGCCCCGAAAAGTGGCAAGAAACGTGATATTTTCTTGGCGTCTCCATCCGCACCGTGGCGAACGATATCGCTTGTGGTGCCCTCGTGTTATCTGCAAATAACGAGGAAGATTTTTGTTCCGTTTGCTTCATTCTTTATCCATTCGATTTATCCCTTCCAAGCTGTGCATACACACCGAGTGGGAGGCCTCTACGAGCACCGACCCTGGTTTGAGTGAGGAAGACAAAAAAAAACAGATCTCCCAAAAATACTCCGCCACAAATGTGGGGAACGTTCCGTCCAACTCAGAAGTCCACTTGGGACACAGTGAGAGCTCGGCTAGATGGAAAGTAAATATCGTAAAAACAATATAATCAAACCTTTAGGCTAAGAGCTCATTCTTATTTCATAAGATGCTTTGCTCGTAAGCTGTGAACACGGGCACAATTTTGTCGACTACAGCAATGGGGGAGGCGAACACTTCCGTACGAGGGACAACGTTTTGGCTTAGCAGATACGCAGGTTTGCCGCATTTCGTGATTTGTGCAGCTTTGTTGCAATATTTTTCATAGCATTTTTTATATTTTCATTATTAAAACAGACCAAATTAATGCTTCGTTTAACTGTAGGGTAGAAGAATTCTAAAAAGATATAGTTTCTTTCAATTACCACAAACTGAAATTAAATGCCACCACTCACTAATAATCCTTTAAATAAAAGCCAAAACAAAAGAAAAAACATTGCAAACCTAAATAATGTCACGAACCGATGGAAAATTCCACCCATCACCGATGATTTATGCTGTCCGACCTTTACAACCGCGACCCATCAAAGCGACGGATGCAAAACCACATCAAACCCCAACCGGGGTGTACCTCCCTTTGCTCGGTTCAAACTGGGGAGCAATTTGTTAGCAAAATCCTTTCCTCGAGCTGCTCCAAAAACCAACATTTTCCTTAATCCTCCAATAGCTTATTCGGAAAACGAGCGGGGGTCCGTTTATGAAATGACTTAAATTAACCTCGATTGCATACGATGTCCGTGCATCGTTGAAAGAGACATTTTTCTTCCCCGTGCAGAAGAAGACACGAATCAAACGTGGAACGGTTTTTAGCCTCAAGATGTCGTTATGCTGTTCGAACCACTTTTCTTCTCTCTCTCCCTCGTTGTTTTGCTTACGACGAAGGAGCTTATGGTGGTTGACAGGAATAAAAAAAATCTCATCATCATCAAAGCACCCGGTGCGGTTGGGTGAACGGTCGATTCGTCGTCGCCTTCCAAAGTCGACGGTTCCAAACGTGCTGCGCTGTCGAAATGTTGAACAATATTGACTTTCTCTCTGACCGTTAAGTTTTCAGTTGCCAACGAAGCCGGGTGGGAGAGGAAAATCTGGACGACAAATAACGGGAACTGGGGGTGGGGAAGAATGAAGAATCGCCTGGTAAACATTCGCCTGCAACACCACACTCACACACAGCCACACACACTAATTCCTTTGAAAGCGAGTCAACCGTACCGAATCCCGGGACCCGGAGAAACACAAACCGTTTCCTGCTTCGCATATCAATTTCTTCCCAGTTACAACTCAATTTGTAAGTCATAAAATTTGCAGCACATCAATATATCCTTTCACTTGGTCCATTCCGCTTTCTTGGCCATTCGTTCGTTCATTTGGCTTTTCCGATCGATCGCCTTACATCGGTGCCGCGTCCTCAATTCGTCCTCAATTCGTTGTCGGTGAGTTTTCTTCGCTTTTTTTCTCAGGCAGGCACCTTTTACCCCAATGCGACCCGGGTGCGCTTCCTTGGCCACTAGTCCGGGCGCAGTAAAAGAATCAGCTTTCCGCACGATTTCCCGGCGTACTTTGCTTCCTCTGGCCCACCATTTCAACCAACCCCCCTCACCGGGCCAGTTCGGGGAAGAATATTGACTTTTTGGTCATGGCATTTTCTAGCGGAGAGTTCCGTTCCATCCCACCCGGCAACCATCCAAGAGGTTCAGCGTTCGTGAAAAGGGGTTTCCAATTTAAGCTCGACGTTTCGACCGTCCGGTGTGGCAGGGAAAGTTCGTTTGCTCTTTTAGTCCCAATAAAAAGCAAAAACGGAGCGATGCGGTTGGGTCATGAAACAAAAATGTACACACAATCTTGCAGTCACTAGCGACCGGCTCCAAATCCCGCACGGCAGTATGTTTAGAAAACTAGACTATCAAAATTTCCGACCCCTCGACACACCCAACACACCCAACACACGTGGTGGTGTACTGCAGGAACCGCAAAATAGATAAAGGTTTTACTTCCTTCAACCGTTTTGTTGTGTGCGTGTTGCGTGTCCGGGATTGGAAATGTCGTAAAAAATTGATTGATTTATCCGTTTTCGATCCCGCAAGCATGGGGTGGGGGGAGGGGGGAGGGTATGATATTTGTACAAAACACACCCGAACCCATCCCGTCCTGTTGGTGGTTCTGACCTGCAGATTACCGAACCCTTGCAGCGACCCATATTTGTACGGTCGCTTTAGACGGTGTGATGTGTGTGCGGTTTGATGCGCGTCAGTAAAGTTACGAATCGATCCAAGAACACAGTTTTGGTGGCATTTGTGTTTGGTTTACTGCTTTAAATTTAATTCTATTGGTAACTTGTTGTTTATTTTTACGTAATCGATATTTTCATCTTGTTTTGTCATTATAATAATGACTTAAGTTTTTATGTAATTTTACTTGAGTTTTTTTATTTTCGTTTCTTGTTTTTGATCTTTAATTTTTAATTGTTTTTAATTTATTGTCGTATTTCCACCTTTTTCAATTTATTTTTTTTTTATTAAATGGTTTTTTTAGTGTCCTTAAATTTTGTATTTTTTGTGAAAAATTAGCAGTTTTTTAATTATTTTTGTGCATTTAAGGAATATTGTTTCATACATCTCTCTGCTTACAATTTTCAGCTGTATATTTAAATGTTTTTTAAAGAGCTTCACTCACCTAGCTGGAACAACACGATTTCTCGCACAAACAAAATTGTTTGTTTTGGTGAACACACACATACACACGTGAACAAATATATGAAAAACTACTCAGCTACAACTGATTGCCACCCGGCAAAAGCAACTCGTGCCGTTGCAGCATTTCAAAACTCCTCTCGAACGGGAGACAAAAAAAGGCTCCTTAATCGTCCAACTTTCAACAATCGTTTGTCTTTGGGCATGGTATGTCCCATCGGAAATATAGCTCGTGTTCACGTCTCGTGTTACATCACACTGAGCTTACTTAGCAGCTTTTTTCT
>KI423402.1:6880-18960 GCA_000473375.1 Anopheles culicifacies
ACTGCGAAAAGGTGCTGACACAGGCACGCGAGTGAAAAGCAAAACGGCGCTGATGGAGAGGTGACATGATGTGATGTGTGGTGAAGTGATGATTGAACGGCATTTTCATGGTTTTTTCTTTCCTTCGTTTGTTTGTTAGCTGTGTACATTAACCATTGGGAAAGCGATGTTTTCGGTGATGGAAGAAGAGAGAGAGAGAGAGCGAGAGAGAGAGAGAGAAAGAGAAAAAATAGGGATCACCAAACGCCAAAGGATTACACGCCAGTTTAGGGTTTCCCCCTTCGCGCGGCTAAGCGCACTTGTGGCGAATGGGTTGGTCTGACAATATTTGTCACTTTTATGACATGTGAAAATAAACCCACAGTTTACAATACGTAAATCGAATGGGTGGAGGAAAAAAACACAAGGAGCAGACGCGTGAATATGACGTGCACTTTTTTTTTGACAAAGAGAGGAAAAATGGTAGATATAATTTTTTGTTTGGAAAATCGTTCTGAAGGTAATGCGTTTCGAGGAGAGTCGTGTGCTGAGTGGACTATTGAAATGGGGAAAAAAAAAATTGCAAAAATATTCAGTAACATGATAAAGCTTCCCCGAGTTTCTTTTACTGACGTCATGCAAATGGAGACATTCGCGTATCTTACATCTCCGCAAGCATTCCGCTCCTGTCCATTACACCTGACAGCATATCGGAAGACATGCTCATACAATGAATGGGAAATCGTAGGAAAATAACCCAACTAAGGCAGTATTTCAGTGCGTAGGTGCTTCATCAAACTTTCATGCCGGTCGCGGATCATTTCAGCGTCATGCATACGCCACGGTCGCTAACGCATGTGCACGGTGTAGTGATGGACCCATACGCTTCTTCTTGCGGATCGACCTGAACTCGAGTTCGTTCCTATTGGAATCGAGTTGGCAAAAACCAGAATTAATGTCCCCCTTTCACAATCACTCACGATCACTCATTTGAGTGACCAATTTAGTATGTCCATCTGACAAAATCGTGCAACTCTGAGCAAGATGGTGAACAAGAAGCTAAGCAGCCGATACTTTGTATCGCGTTTCTGAACTGTTGTACTACTCCGTGGTTTCTTCTGTTTCTCGTTTTTACACCACTTCCTACATACTTTGTATGGGATGCTTGAGCTTTTGTACCAAACTTCGAATAAGCACGGAACGCCCAAAGAAAATTACTTTTATTGCAGTGAAATATAACTACAACCAACAGAGTACCAAAGAGTTTCTATTGCTTTTGTAAGGTGGGTCAACTGTTAGTTACTCAAACACTCAATACAATAACTCGTAAGTGGGGAGGGGGGATGGGCATTAAATAAGACTTTTACCAACCAACGAGTCGAACTCGCATATGGAATTTTGCATCCATGGGTCGACGCGAACTCATTGCACCCATGGCACCCACGGGTTGACCCGAACACGTTGTACCCACGGTACGATCCGAACTCGTTGCACTCATGGTTCAACCCGAATGACCCGAACCGCTTCGGGTCGCTTATGGATGTGCCGGAGCCCGATAGTTTCGGGTCAACTCGCCCATCACTAGTACAGTGATAATACCGATCCGCGCCGAGAGGATACGCAAAAGCAGCAGATTCTTTTTGTTGTTACTGCTGAAACTCCTAAAAAAGTCTTTTGCTGCTCCTTTTTTTTCCAAACCGTGAGTGACGTTGCAAAAAAGGTTTGATCGTGCACGCGTCCATCATCATCATCATCGTGAATGTTTGTAATCGGTATCGGAGGGCTTTCATGCTTGCTTCACGCATTTTACGCTGGTCATATGGCGTAGGAGTGATGAAAGGTCAAATGGATGAGATTCGCTTTGGACTGCTTTTGGGAGTAATCGTTTATCGGGCGAATGCTGACTCGATTTTATAGAGCAGTGTATCCAAACTGTTATCAGTGTTAAAATGGAGGTTAATCTGTGCTTTCAAAACAATCACTGCCCGTACAACGCTTTCCCTTCCCATCCTCTGCAGGGAGGCGAAGTTTATTGAACTTTCGTTTTCCTTTACGTTACACACGAACCCAGGTGAGCGTAATGGCGGGCGGCTCCAGTAATGGATGTCCCGAAGCTCACCATTTACAACGACATTTTAATTAGCCACTGTCGTACCATCGCTTCAATCTGATGCTTCAATCGCACGAAGCGAGAAGCACGTTAGTCGGAGGATGATGGTCGACACTCCATTGCAAGTCCAGCTTGCAATTACACGCAAACGATTGTGTGAAGCGCGTAAAACTCCACGTAAAGCAAGCCAATAAAAAACGCAAATGATTGCCGCAACGTTAATTGCAGCAGCTCATCCTGAGCACCAAATGATCCAGACAAACGGCACGAAGTGTTAGCACTCCCTTAGGACTTGAACATTGGTGTCGTTCGCTTGAGCTACTTTGATAGATTTTCCAAAGTCAGATTTGTTGTGGAAAAATTCAAAATCTTCCAAAGACTGGGCGAAAATGTGTGTTTCCGCAACCAACTGGTTTTGATGGCTTTTAAAGTGGAATGAAAGTCAATCTTAGCTTTCCGCTGGTGCTCGTTATTCCCTTCCTTGCACTCTTTCCACGAAAAAAAAAAAAAAACCATTAAAGCTTAGGCATTAATGATGTACATTTAGTGCCGATGAGTAGCAGTAGCCTTTGGCTGTGTTGTACTACAGCAATACACAAGCGCACACCAAACTTTCTGCTGTTGATCTCTATCAACAGGGCGGCCGAAAGCACAAACGGCACAACCTGGTCGCTGGTCAAAGGCCAGTGCTCGATGGCTAATGATAAAACCCCCCCAGCACCCCGGGTCGTGTCGAAGAGGTCGCGCAAAAAAAAGGTCATCGCCGAAATCGAAATTATCGCCACGAAAACAAACAGCGACCTGTCAGATCAACATCAATCAAACGGATCGTGTGATCGGATCAAATGCGTTTCACTGATTGCATGGATCGCTTCGTATTTCTGGTGTTCGTGCAAAGGGCGCGTTGTTTTGAGGGGGAGGGGGGGGGGAATCCGTGATCTGGAAAGCGAATGACCGGGTATGAGTCAGATGCAAAACTAACGCTGGATGGTTTGTGTTGCAATCGCGGAAAAGTTGATCGAACATGCGGTGAAGTTAAAGGAGATCAAACAATTACTTTCAAAATTACGGTTGCCACGCAAATTGCCATCCTTGTATGTAATGTGGAGTAGATTCTAATTATGAATAATCACGATTTTAATTGACAGATTGTGCTGATAAGGATGTGCTTGTTAGTTGGGAATGAAAATTGCATGAAAAGCGTCGATCGGTGACACTTGATATGGACGGGAGTTTAGTTCGTTCTAGAAAATAAATTCCCACATAGATAAACACGGCTTAATGGGAAGCGGTCGATGATTGCATAATGTATGTGCAGAATGCATAATGCTACAACTGTCCATCGTTTGCTGTTACGTTTGCGGTTTATGCTAAATAGGTGATCGAGTAAAGAACACACAAAAAAAAATATCAGCGCTTGGGAGAAGAAGAAGGTTGAAGAATGAAGCCACCCCAATCCATATTCTCCTTCTTTTCCTTTTTCTAGAATAATATTTTAATTACGAAATCGAAAGCTCGTCAGAATGTACGATAAACTTCCACTGCATAGAAGGGTGGTGAATTTTTCTTTTCACCCCAGCAGCTGCTGCACTTTTGGAGCTTTTTCTCGCAACGCACACTAGCGCCCTCAGGCGGTGGAGCTCGAAACTAGCGAAGAAAATGTAAAAGCACACGCGAGAGGGCGAAAATGCGTCGAAATCGGGGCGATCGGGGCGAAACCATTTTCTTCCCCTAAACGTCAAACAAAAGATGGTAGTTGTGTGCGTGTGTGCAGAAGGTAAAACCATTCGGTTGTAAAGTGCATTTCGGAGTGTTAAAAATTGTGTGAAAACAGGGTTAATCTTGTCCTGCAGTTGCATTTTACGATTGCACTATCGGTGCAGTGTGCGTAGAGTGTAAGTGTAGTTTCGGGCTGTGCTTTGGCGTCGGTACATCTTTACGCTACGAAACATCCATCACCGCAGTGGCAGTGAACAAGAGTAAGAAGAAGGTGTTGGAATGGTGAGGAGAAACTGTAAACATACGAAACGTAAACAATCGTTTGCGTTCTTTTTTTTCTTCTTCGTTTCAGTTCCGTGTCGCGGTGGGTGGGACAACGATTGCATACAGTGCGAACCGGTTACTAGCGCCAATCAACCAACGGGTTCAACACAATCCATCCAGCATCAATCGATTCTTCAACCAACGAACATTAACGCATTGCATCATGAATGTGCAGAGCGGGATAAAACATAGGAACAGCTGTAGCAGTACGATGATGACCGAGTTTCTCCCACCAAGAACAAACCCACGGAGACAATAAGTGTTGGAAGGTGGTGTGCGAAACGGTGGGGAAGGATGAGCTGTGAACGGGAAGGGTGTGCTGAACCGGAACCGGGTAGCTCACGGCCGGCTAACCCTGCTAGCAAGGAACCGGACCCGGAAATGGAGCTCGAAATGGAACAGGATGGTTTAGCGATCGGAGGCGGTGATCACGGCACAGACGAACCGATTGAAACCGACGGAGACGATGAAGAAGATGACGATGATGAGGAGGAGGAAGAGGAAGAGGAGGAGGAGGAGGAAGAGGAACCGCTTGAATTGCGGAGTGCCGCACAACAAGACTGTCCTCCCACACCGTATGAAGAGTGTTTGGATTTGAAAATGTTCGAACTGCGCACCGAACCATATGAGACGCGTGGGGAAGAAGCAAACCCGAACCCGTCCGATGGCGAAGGAATACAAACAAAAGAACCCGATGGTAGGTGATGTCGGTTGGAATGATTTTGTTGAGCAATTTATTAAAAAAAAGATTTGTTGTGATATTTTAACCTTCCAGAACATCAAGATGAGCCAGTTAAATCTATTGATTCCGCGTCTGATGTCGCACCATCGACTTCTGGCGTGCGGCGGAAAAGCGAACAGGTCACCAGTGATCCGGAAGCTACCGACATCGGAACCGTGCCGGTAAAGGAGGAACCCGAATCGAATCCGAACGGAACGAAGAAGAAAGTACGCCCAAATCGGCTCTCCCCCGTTGGGGTCGGATGTTCGCGCAAGAAACAGTTCTGGGTCGAGGGTAGCTCCGGGCATCGGCCACTAGAACGTTCCTGGCCTCCGAAACCCAGTAAAACGCACCGTTCCTCGTCCAGTCATCCGTACCCGCTGTCGAGCGATGGCTTTTCCTTCGACATCATCGATATGGACGAACAGGAGCAGCAGGCTTTGGAGACGGAGGATGCCGTGGGTGGATTGGTTGGAGAGATGCCAGATGCGGAAGGGAATGCAGTGGGGGATGCATCAACTCCGCTGCGTAGAATGCGTTTGGATCGGAATGGGAACGATACGCCGGATTCGAACCGTACGAGCGGCAGTGGAAAGAAGCCGCTACGGAAGGTGGTCAGAAATGTGGGTGAGGAAGGTTTGTTGCTAGAAGGGGAACGCGGTGAAGCGGTGATGGTGGCGGCGGTGCGTCCCCATCGACCACTGGCAAGAACACCATCGAATGGACGCGAACCGAGGAGTCGAGAGTTTGGACCGATTCGTCCGCTTCCGGTGGATTATACAACGGACGTAGCTGCCCCGTCGGTACACACTGCACGGAGCCCTGCGAGTGGTCCCGGTAGTCCGAGGGAACCCTCCCCCGAACCTGCCAGACCCCAACCGAGGCCGCTAACGCGTGCTGGTGGTAGAACGGTTTCCGATCTGGTTTGTCCACCGACACCAACGCATCACGCACGGCGGAATAGGATGGCGGGGGCAGGAAATGCAACAGCTGCAGCAACAAACACTACACCAGCTCCCACGTTAGAGCAGGGCTTTGGACCACCAGAACTTCGCTTCAATCGTCAGCAAGCGGCAGAACCATCGACTGGAGGCGTGCCGGAAGACAATGCTGCAAGTGGGCAGGCACCAACAGCAAGTGAACCAGTCGGTATGGAAGGTGCAGTTCGACACGTTCCCAGCATGCGATTGCCTTCGATTCCGGAACGTACCCGAGCTATAATGGCGGAACCGGATGAACCACTGCCACCTGCCTGGGAAGCTCGTATGGATAGCCATGGGCGGATCTTTTACATCGATCATGCCACCCGTACCACCTCATGGCAGAGGCCTGGACCGCTCGGTACGTCCGCCGTTCTGGCCCACGGTCCCGATCCCCACCGGCAGCAGCTCGATCGACGGTACCAATCAATCCGTCGCACTATCTACGAGCATATGCGGCAGGAAAATGGCCCCTCAACGTCCGGCAACACTGCTACCCGGTCCCGCTCGAGCTCGACCGGTGGCAGTAGCCGAGCGGCTCCAACCTCCGCCAGTGGTCCATTCCATCCCGCCCTGCTCATGATATGTCGGTCCGACTTTTACTCGATGCTGCACACGAACGGGGAAGCGATACAGCTGTACAACCGCAATGCCGCCCTGAAGCACATGGTGTCGCGGGTCAGGCGCGATCCGGGTTGCTTCGGACGATACCAGCACAACCGCGATCTGGTTGCGCTAGTCAACTGTTTCGCCCAGACCGCGCAAGAGCTACCGAGCGGCTGGGAAACGAAGCTTGACCAGAGCGGGAAGCAATTTTTCATCGATCACGTTAACCGGCGCACGTCGTTTATGGATCCCCGGTTACCGACGGAGGGCCCTCGGGCACGCCATCACCGACCACCGGTGGGTGCCGGTGCAATGCTTCTGCCCAACGGTCCGTACCCGGACGAGCGGCCCATTCCACCGCCCCGGCCACCCGGCACTATCTCCCGGATGGCTCACGTTGGTTCACCGGAAATTCCCGTTGCGTACAACGACAAGGCAAGTACATGGGCATGAGATATTTGAACACTCCGGCTCTCTCTCTTTGCTCTGACATTTTTGTAACCTTTATGTTGGCTTGCTCACCTTTAATAGGAATGAGTTTTTTTTTTGTAGTATGGATGCATTTCTAAAGTCATATGCTTTTACTTCTTCCTCCCACTGTAGGTGGTTGCGTTCCTGCGACAGCCCAACATATTGGAGATTCTGCGCGAACGGCACGGTGCGGCTGCCTGTTCGCGGAACTTACGCGAAAAAATCAACGCAATCCGTGTCGAGGGCACGACGGCTCTCGATCGGTACAGCCACGACTTGGAGTTGACGATACTACTGAGGTAAGCGTTCGCACTTTGCAATTTCACATTAGTTTTAGTGTACCGGGTCGCGTCAACGTACATTCTCTAATTGAGTTGCCGACGTTATCAGGTAAACAAATGATATTTATACGATCGTCGATCGACTGAGATAGCTACACCATTTGCTGTTTGTCAGCAAGATTCTGCGTTTGGAATGCCGCAGCATTAGACGCAAAGAAGTTTATTTTAACTTTTGTTCATTTGCTGTTTGTGCAAAAAACAAAAAAAAACCCCGAAGACAATAGTTGCCGGCAGCATAGGCATGGAAGCTGTATGGGAGGTTCGTGTGCTGGTGCAAGAGTTCTATCGCATACCAGACCTTATTTTGCTCCAGCGTGTAAACAAAGCACCACTCATGCAGCACGTAAAGCATGAATGGAAGGAGAAATTGGACACCAATAATTGCTGGCTGGTGTGAGAGTACTCGTAAATGTTTGAACTCCAAGCGATACGGTACATCTCGAGTCCCTTTTAAGGTTGCTTTGTTGTTGCCACTGTGATAGGGTCTCTCCCTCTTTCGTCAAGTGTCGTCGTTATTATAACATGTGTTTTAGATAATGAAGCTATCGAAAACAATTCCTCGCTTTGTGTACACACAGCATCGTCGATTGTAACTTTTGGAGGAAAACGAATCGAGACTTTGTTGTGATTCGAGCTAATTGCCTGTTCTTGTGATAGTTTTCTCTTCTCATTTGAAAATGTTGAACGGAAGACACTTTTGGTTTTTGTTGTTGCTTTGGTGGTACAGCCAACGTAATCGTTTGATCGGCGGAAGGAGGCAACGAAGAATATGCACTTCCAGCATAAATAGCCTACTGCTTCCGGCCGGATGGTGTGGTAAACAAACCTACCGCCCATTCGCCACCCAATGCGACACTCGACCAAGCGTGAGTGTGAGAGAGCCGGGGCGATGTGTCGCGAGAGCGTACCACGGCACTCCGTTGGTCGGCTTTCGCGTGAGCGGACACTGGTTTTCGCGCGCAGGAAAAGTCGCAGGATCCACGTGTGTGTTCTGTGCGTTGGCTTTGAAGTGGTTGGTTCGGTTTAGGGTTTCGTGTAGTGTGTCTGGACAAGCCTGTTAATTCAGTTCGTGTCTCTTGGTGTTACCAGCTTTGTGTTTAAACCCATCGTCTTGTCGTGGATTTAGAGTATTCCGTATTTGAGTGTGTATGAGTGATTTATAAATTGGTCGATAAGTGTCTAACATTGTCCACCTTAGAATCATGGAGCGGTAATTGAATTTTGTGTAACTATTTCCCTATATTTAGCTAGATTGGATGGTAAAGTTTGAACTTGTTTTGATGTTTAGTTAAACGGATATTGTAATCATTAAATCTTTACAGCAACTCTATTAGCAATTATTGAAATTGCTCATTATAGGAATGTCAACCCTGTTTTATTGACTTCAACAAATAAGAGCTTAACGCTCCGTATGATTATTGAAATATATTGGAAGGTAACTGCCATGCAATGCCGCACAATAAAACAGTTTCCCGGCCGGCACAAGCTCCCACCCCGATTTTGGGACATCTTCCAAGTGCTGTGTGTGAGTGCTCTCGCAAAAGCGAGGAGAATCATTCAAACGCCACGCGGGGCGATATGTCGCGAGCGCGCGCTGCGTATCATTCCGGTGGTCGTCTTTCGCGTGAGCGGACACGGGTTTTTCGCGCGCAGGAAAAGTCGAAGGCTCCGCGTTGTGTTGTGTGTTGTGTCGGTTTCTAGATGGTTGGTTTCGGCTTTTTCGGACAGTGGCATACAATCAATCGCGACGGCTAGCATCGTTCAAAAAAAAACCTCATCCTCAACCAAACTACAAAATGGAATTGATCGCAAGCTACACAGCTACCGAGTGCTTTAGAATAATATGTGTGTTTACCTATTAACGGTGTGCCTATTACGGTGTATTAATCCAATTGCCTGCAATCTTAAGCTGATGGTGACGGAATCGTGTACGGAAGGTGCAGCGCGCGCTACTCGGCTGACAAAGATATGATTTAATCCAGCGATTAAGTGCTCGCGGCACGGGGTGTTTTATGCTCACCCCGCCTGATCGATCGCGTTCTACCATCCTGCGGGCGAAGAGGTTGTAGCTAATTGGTCGGCATCGGGTTCGGTTTGCCGTACCTGACTCACATCGTGCTGATGTCATTGATGTGGTTGGAGTTCCGGAGTTTTGGTGTATTATCCGTGCATCTCTGCGAGTGCGTCGTGCACGATCAGCACTATTTCGAGCACCATTACCTAATCGCGCCCAACTTTTGTGGTGTCTCAGCCCAAGAAGGTCTTAAAGTTATTTTTTTCTTGCGTGTGTGTGTGTGTGTGTGTGTGTGAGTTCTCAAAAGCATCTCATCAATCAAGCAACTTCGCGTCGACTATTGTCAGGTGTAGAATTTATGTGTGTATTTCAAAATACTGGTATTTGCTTCACCTTATCACACCCCGGTAAGGCATTTGCATTGTTCTAACAAAATTGCCCCTTCCAATGTGTGTGTGCTCTGGTTCGTTCAAAGATTCGTGTACAGCCAAAAGTGCGTCATTTCCCCTTCGGGGGTTTTCTTATCCTGGCCATGGTGGCATGGTGGGACGGTTTAATGGCGCAGCAGCTTGATAGCGCAAAGGACGAACCAGCTGATTGCGTACGAATGTGCGTCGTACGCGTACACCACGATACGTCACGGCGTAATAGCAGGTGTGTGGTGCGTCCTGTTTCTTTCCTGCAAGGAAATGGGAAGCACAATACGCACAATTGGTTGCACTGTGCCGTTTGACTCGTCAGCTGTGTTGCGCCGTACATGCGGACGCATGCACGTGCGAGGGGTGGCGTTGGAACAGCATCACAATTCGGCTATACGAGCGCGCGCTTGTATGTGTGTGTGTTTGTTGTTGCAGAGCATAACAATGTATGCATCCCGCACTCGAGGAAGGAAATGCTAGCCGTACGCGTGGTAGCCACCGGTGCATGGAATCTGGGTCGTATGGGACGGTTCGCGACCCTGCCTGCTTACCCTCTCGCACACACACACACTCACCAATCAAGATCGATCAACACATCCGGAACGCAGACGATATACGTTCGAAAAATCGAAACCAACTTCCAGAAAAGAAAAGGTCGCTTTGGGTTCATTCACGCTCAACAAAAAAACGATGAACGAAGGGGTGCAGATAGACAGTTGATTCTTAACCTAATGCATGATTGTGTGGTTTGTTGCTGGTAAGGGAGTTGCCGTTTTGTGGATAGCAACAAATTAGGTTTTTTTTTTTTTGTTAGAAATTAGGTGCAGATTCGGGAAGAATTTAATTTTTTTTCCGGAGGTCTTTGTGTTTGCGAAAGACTAATGGGGAAGATGTATGAAATTGGGGTTTTGTTGCTGCTGCTGCTGTTGTTTATCTATATCTATGTTGACATCTCAGATAAACCGCACCCTTGAAATGGTTGAAGCATTATATTGCCCGCCCAACTTGACGACTATATCTTCCTTATCGTACGCAACGCCTTTCGGTTGGAGGTTGTGCCGTTGTGCGCGCGTGAAATATCGGCAACAACCGACACTGGCATTGAACTGGTTGTGTGGTAGCTTATCGTGACCCTGCAAACATAGGTGCTTTATGCTCGTAATTGCCGCGACGCGAAACGTAAAGCCGGAACCGTTTCCTTTTGATTTGAAATCTGGCTGCGCGTCGGGAGTGTGATAGGACGATGTCACGGGCGAACGAACGAATCGTTCGCTATCTTCGTTGCATCTGTGTTCTATAAGCGATGCCTGATGGAACCGCTCAGGTAGGACGCCAGATCATAAGGAGTTCGATTGAATTTTGGGCCCCAAAACCAGGTCGAAGCCACCCCGAAGCCTTTTGCTCCAGCGAGAAAAGTGAAATGAAAACTTTCCTTCGCCAAAAAAAAAAAAAAAAAATAAAAGGGTTTGCAGATTGAATTTCGCTCACCTAAATAGGGTTATGAGTAAAAAAGAATGTTTTCTTTCTTTATCCCTTTCTATACCTTCTCGAGAGTGGAAAAAAATAGCCATAGCTCTGGTTTTATTTACCAAACTATTGGTGAACTTGTTTGACCAACAAGAAGGTGAGCAATTCATTCGAAAGACGCTGGCCAAAGACACAAAGAGAGACGATTGGCAGCTTGTCTACGCGTCCGATCGGAAAGATCGATCAGCACGTTGGCTTCCGTTCGGTTGATACCCGTCGCCATCGCGCCGTTGACCAATTAGTGTGCCCTCCCCCCCTTAGAAAGCAGGTATACGGTAGATCTGCATCTGCATCGTGCGATCGCTTTGTCACCGGCATCTTGGGAAGGGGTGGCATTTCGCCTTGATTGCGTGTTGGCTGGCAAAAAAAAAAAAACCGTTGCATGGCGGAAGGACCGAACCGATGTGCCCTTGACCATCTCGTACGGAGGTCCGGCCAATCCGGGCTAATCATCATCAGCATCACGGACGACATTAGAATGCAGGTGTTCTAAGGTGTTTTATTTAATCACAATCACAACATCGGATCCGTCGCGGCACGATGGTCCAAGGGGTGGACGTTTTTGGTTGAAGTATCTTATATATTTAGATTCGCAAAAAAAAAACAGGCAAGTTCTCAGGTGACTCCTTCGATGAGCTTGAATGATATCATTATTTAAATTTGGAATTGAATGGAAATAATTAAAAAAAGCCTTTTATTTTTAGCAAAATATTGCTTCGACTTCGTGGTCGACGTCACACATATGTTATTTCAATTATTGTGACGCCATCGGCTATTCTTGTGTCGAAGGAAAGAGTTATAATATAATATGGCATATCCAACTCCTGTTGAGTTCAACTCCAGCATAATTATTTACATTTAAACAAAGC
>KI423402.1:21519-33501 GCA_000473375.1 Anopheles culicifacies
CTCGTTTTATACGACCAGGCCGTGATACAAAAAAAAATCCCATACATTAATGAGGAGATGTCCTTTTGTTAGATCGTTTTGGACGACTGTTCGTTGGGAAGATTAATCACTGAACGTAAAAAAGAGATACAGGTGGAATAGGAGTAAGAAAACGAAGAAATATCCGTGAGAGTTACAAAAATCCTTGCAGAAATCCAGCTCTTTCTCATATTGTTATGCGTTCAATCGCAAAACTGTCGATAATATGGGTGGAATTAAAATGCCAGAATAACAGTGACACGGGGCATGCAAACACGCTCTCATGCCTTTTTATTGCGCCAAGCTACCGCCCGGTAACCGGTAACGAGACCCGCTTGCTTTCTTAAACGCTGCGTTACACAGCCGCTTTTCGGATGGCTGTGCGACAGTGACGAGGGCGAACGTTGTGTTATAATTAAGTGCTGGAAACATTAAGCACTATTGGACGCTCCACCACCAGCTGCAACTGTTTTGCATCGTGCCACCAGCTGTTGCTGCCGCTACTTGGCAACTCCGGGGGGAGAAGTAGGTTTATGCGATTTTGGTTGTTGCTGGTAAAGTTAGTAAAATTATGAAAAATTATCGGGAAGGAACCCACCCCGGGAGGATCGAAGTCAGTCAAGGTCACTGTGACGCCAAACGTCATCTGCCTGCTAGAAGCTGTTTGGCTTTATGTTGTAAATAAAACGCATGAGCGAAATGAGGCCTCCCTTGCTGGGGGGGGAGTGCGTAAGAGAACGTATCGTGCGTGAGAGAGAGAAAGCTGCCTAGAGCGCGAGACTTCGACGAACTAATGAGCTCGCACTTGTTCCACGCTTCCCGTGCTTCCGTGCTTCTTCCAGGTGCTTATGCTGTGGGAGTGGGTGGAAAGAGGGGGTAGAAGACCAGCATAATTACCCCGGCAGGGAGTTGGACTCCGGGTGGAGCTCTGGCATAAATATTACCAATTCAATCATCTCGGCGGGAGCGCTCGAACGAGGAGCAACACAGCAGGAAGGAAATCTTCACAAAAAAACGCCAGGCGACATTGGCGAAAACGCACATGTTTGCATCCCTTCTGTTTACACATGTTTTGCTCTTCTGGTAGTTGTTGATGTTTGTTGTTGTTATGTTTTTTTTTTGCCAACTTAAAGCGTAAGAATTGTTCCACTTTTTTTTCGGCACCGTCTCTCCGTATGTGTATTGCTAATTTCGATTCCTGACCTAGGGTGCGTACTCTGGTGCGCGATGCTTGTTTTGTTGATTGGTAACTGGAAGTAAAGCCTCTGTTCTCACGGTTTCTAACCAGCTCTGGCGATTTGTCACCAAAGTTCCAATGTCGTTGCTGATGCTGGAAAATAATAAAAACTAACTTCATCTCAACCTTAGACGGAGAATATTCGAGTCTACTGGAACACCATAAAAACGTGTGCAGTGTAGCGAATGTTGAATAGCAGCGATACCCGAAACACGTTTGTCAATTAAAAAAGAAAAGTGAAACTGTGTCGTGAAGCTCCATGTTGTGTATGTGTGTTTGGTTTTCCAAATTGTCGCGACCGGAAGTGCGCTATGTGATGCGTTATTGAGATGAATGGAAGAAGCAACACGACAGGGATCGTAAGTCGTCAGGTGGTACCGCGTGTCGCGATATCCCGCACCGGCAGGGTAACGGTCAGTACGGAACGCCGACGTAGCTATCGCGTCAGCTTCCGAAAGCGCAAGCATCGCCATCGGTCCGACGTGGACCAGGCGGCGCAGGAACGCGAAGACGGGCAAGAGGATGATGTGGTGGAAGTCGTTGCACAAACCCGGCGTTCGATGGAACGGTCCGGCAGAAACCGTACGACGTACGAGAAGCTGTTCCGCCCGATTGTACGTGCGATGGGGGCGGCAGTACGCGGCTTCTCCATCATGTTCTCGGTGTAAGTATTGTGCCGCTGTATAGGTGTCAATCGTAACTTCCAGCAATACAGCAAAGTTGCACGTAATCGTAAAGCGGTAGGGATCCTGCCACGGAATGAATATTTCGCCCAATGTACCATGAAGAAAAGAGAAAAAAAAAACTAGGGAAGACGTCACACGCAGACGTACAATTAATTATTCCAAAACGTTCGGATGGATATTACGCCATTCGCCAGGTGCAGCTACCAGCACCGGAGCCGTCGCGAAGAATGTAACTCTCGTCCAGATGCAGCAGATGCACGTGCGCACGCCTCGTTATTCATTGCTGACCCAACGCCGACACCCAAAACCTGCTAGCCAGTTTAATGTGGGCCAGGTTAAGGTGAACAAAATTCGCGTACTTCCTGCTGCCAGCGAATTATCTGACGCCATTAAAAAAAGTGGAATGAGAAAAAACAAACAAGAACGCTCGTAAAAACAAAGGAAAAAAACTGCTACTCGAGTGTGCAGCGTCGTAAAATGGAAAATCACGCTATTTCACATCGAAACGATCTCCTGATTTCGATCACTGTGACAAGTGTGGAAAGGAATGCAAAGAGGAGTGTGGACAGGGGGGAAGGGTTATTGGACCTTAACTGCCATTTTATGTCGTTCACTTTGATTATGGTAATTAAACTTTCGGTACCCTTTTTTTTTTGGTTAGAGTTTCCCGTGGGGAAGCAATGTGAGTGGGTTGAATGATGATATGGTAAGGAAGTGTACTTTGGTTAGGCTACTGGTGGAACCTTTTTTTTTTTGGATCGATATTTTCTCTCGACTGGGTGGGTTACATTAGAAAATAGATCCAATCTTTTGAGTGGTGACGTCATGAAGGGATAGTATTACGAAACGAACAGCGCAGTACTACAGAAGCAGAATTGATAGCGAATCATTACACATGCTGTAGATCTTGAAGAGTACCGCCGAGTGAGTCAACTCTAGAGATACTTTAGAGGAGCGGCAGGAACGAGGTTCGAATCTCATATGGGTCGTTCCCACCTTACGCAGGACTGACTATCCTGTTGCGGGTACATTCAAGTCACGGAAGCCAGAAATGGTAGGCCAAGACCTCTCGAGGTTGTAGAGCCATAGAAGAAGAATAAGAAGAAGAGGTACTTTAGAAGTCATCCAACTCTCCACCAAACTTGTAGTATGGAACAGACCTAAGATAATAAATGCTCTCACTGTTCTTAAGGAAAATTGGAACTATCCGCAGAATTTATTCGAACAATCATAGTAGTTGAAACATAGAAGAGAGTCTAATTAGTCTTTGAAGTTGTATTTATCAACCAAAGATTACTTCATATAGGGCATAATTGTATTCTGAAGATTTCGAAGACTCGCAGTAGTCAACACGTAAAACAGAGTCTAGTCAGTAGTCGAATATATATTTCTAAACCAAAGATTACTTCATACAGGAGCACATCATTTTATTCTGAAGACTTCGTAGGCTCACAGTAGTCGACACGTAGAAGAGGCTCTAATTAGTCTTTGAAGTTGTATTTATCAACCAAAGATTACTTCATACAGGAGGACATAATTGTATTCTGAAGATTTCGAAGGCTCACAGTAGTCGACACGTAGAAGAGCGTCTAATTAGTCTTTGAAGTTGTATTTATCAACCAAATATTACTTCATATAGGAGGACATCATTGTATTCTGAAGACTTCGAAGGCTCACAGTAGTCGACACGTAAAATAGAGTCTAGTCAGTAGTCGAATATATATTTCTAAACCAAAGATTACTTCATACAGGAGGACATCATTTTATTCTAAAGACCTCGAAGGCTCACAGTAGTCGACACGTAGAAGAGACTCTAATTAGTATTTGAAGTTGTATTTATCAACCAAAGATTACTTCATATAGGAGGACACCATTGTATTCTGAAGACTTCGAAGGCTCACAATAGTCGACACGTAGAAGAGCGTCTAATTAGTCTTTGAAGTTGTATTTATCAACCAAAGATTACTTCATACAGGAGGACATCATTGTATTCTGAAGACTTCGAAGACTCACAGCAATCGAACAGGACGTGAGCTGTCTATCCAACTACGTCGTATAATTAAGTATCGCAAGTAAGAAATGGCAGGCTTGTCCACCGAATGAATAGGTAGTTTCGCCAAAGAAGAAGAAGATTACAACAACAAGAAGAGAACTATTCTCAAAACAACCTAAACTGTTCTAAAATCTGGAACAAAATAATATCGTCTTTGTCGTCTAACTGCATAAATCCTTCACTAGGCTGCGTATTCCTGAGAGTGTTCCTGCTTCCGTGCGGAACGGATAATATGTGTGTGCGCCATTTCTTATTACGTTGTTGTTGCTGCTGGTGCTGTGTGTAAATGAATAAACCCCGTTTCGTGTTTGCGTCCTCAATCAAGCAACCGTTTCGTTACGTTTCGCGGAGCCCGAACTGCTTAATTCACCGACCACCGTTTGACATTGACATTGGCCAGTTTTCCTTCCGATCGCTCTTTCGGGTGTGGGTGGAGGATACATGTACGCGAATCGGTTTCGATTGGTCGTATGCAATGCACCTTTGTAAACAACAAACAGCGATGAGGACGGGACGGATGCATTATCATACGGATCGACATTAATCATCTTTGTTTTTAATTTTGGTTTTCATTGTCGTTGCAGCCTGTTCGAGGACGAGGTGATGAACTATGTTCCGCCGCGTGCACGTAGCCCTCCGGAGCAGGGCCCATCGGGTGGCTTTAATTTGCACGCTGGCGGCGGCGGTGGTGGTAGCGTCGGTGGCAATGCAACGAAGCCGGGTGGACGCCACGTACAGCGTGCCCCGATGCGACGTGATTTCGAGGCCAAGCTGCGCACCTTCTACCGGAAGCTCGAGTCAAAAGGCTACGGTCAGGGACCGCACAAGCTGAGGTAGGTGTTGGACGCCCGGCCGTAGGGCGCGGAATGGGAGGAATATTACTTTCGATTCGATGTTAAGTGCCACCAAATCGTAATCCAAGCAAGGTTATCCGAAGCAGAGCGAGTAATGGCGTTCGAAGATGAGGGGGGGAGGTAGTTGTTTTTCTTCGGACTCCGTGGACCGTGATCGGCGTGACCGCGTTGATAGTAATGCTACACTACGCATCGGCTTCGGTCACGGTAGATTGCGGTTCGCCGAGTGAATTGTAAATGCAAAGACGACGGTACCGACCGTCAGCCGTCGTTCGCATCACTTTCAATTGTGAGTAATGAAGTCGTTGCTGTTCTCTTCCGTGTGCACCGTAGACTGGAGGTACGTCGGGCCCATCTCGTGGAGGATGCCTTCGAGCGGATCATGTCCGCCAGCCGGCGTGATCTGCAGCGCTGTCGGCTTAACATCGTCTGGGACACGGAGGATGGGCTGGACTATGGGGGACCTTCGCGTGAGTTCTTCTATCTGCTGTCGCGCCAGCTGTTCAGCCCGTACCGGAACATGTTCGAGTACTCGGCCAACGATATCTACACCGTGCAGATCGCACCGGAGCGTCCCTCCGATCGGGATGATATACTTGAATGGTAAGCTGTTTGTTTTTCGTGTTTTTCTTTCTCACACACACACACTCACTGCCTTGTTTCTCTTCCGCAATAGGTATCGTTTTGCGGGACGCGTGCTAGGACTTGCGCTGGTGCATCAATATCTGCTGGATGCGTTCTTTACACGCCCATTCTATAAGGCACTGTTGCGGCTACCCGTCTCCTTGAGTGATCTCGAATCGCTCGACAACTCCTTCCACCAGTCGCTGCTGTGGATACGGGACAACAACATGGACAACTGTGGTGAGCTCGGGCTCAACTTTACCGTCACCGAGGAACGGTCCGACGGTACCTCGATCGACATCGAGCTGAAACCGAACGGACGGAACATTACGGTGTCGGAGCGCAACAAGCGCGACTACCTCGATCGCATCATCAAGTGGCGCCTGGAGCGGGGTGTACTCGAGCAAACGGAATGGCTCGTACGCGGCTTCAATGAGGTGGTGGACCATCGGCTGGTCTCGGTGTTTGATGCGAGCGAGCTGGAACTCGTCATATCCGGCACGGTTGAGATCGATGTGCACGATTGGCGTGCCAACACGGAGTACCGGGGCGGGTATCACGATTCGCACCATGTCATCATGTGGTTCTGGGTGGTCATCGATCGGATGAGCAACGAGCAGCGGCTACGGTTGCTGCAGTTCGTCACCGGCACGTCCAGCATCCCGCACGACGGGTTCGTCGGTTTGCGCGGTTCCAACGGATTGCGGCGCTTCTGCATCGAGAAGTGGGGCAATGCGGATGCGCTGCCCCGGTCGCACACGTGCTTCAACCGGCTGGAATTACCGCCCTACCCGACACCGGACGTTTTGTACGAGAAGCTTATATTGGCCGTCGAGGAGACGAACACGTTTGGCATCGAGTAGGGTAGCGACAGGGTGGAACGCGCTAAACAACACCAGACACGATAGGTGCGTTGGAGGAGATATTTATGTTTATTTATTTGAAGAAGTAGAACATCCACACCAGTTTTCGAGCGCTTTAATGCGATAAATGACCGTTTTGTTGAGGGTATGCAAACTCACAACTGTAGCTTTTTGGTGGCCATCGGTTACTTACTTGCGAGAAGGAAATGCTTGCAGACGCTTGCAAACATATCTCGGCATAAAGTTAGGTTAGTTCAGCTATTATTTTGCTTTGTTTTAAATGGAGTTTCTTTTAAAACGGGTCTTTAATGTAATCGTGCCATCGGGTGCTTGTGATTAGGGGAAAACAGAAAATGATGAACAGTGCAATGGATGGAAAATCCATCGGTAGTACACTGATAGTGCACCAACCTAATGATGCTACTGCATGCTGGGCAATCAAATGACCCAACCGCCTGAAGGTATCGTTAGAAGACGCGCTACTATGGCAGCGGCAACCGTTTCGCCGTTCCGGCGGTATGCTTTCATGTCATCGGTGGGTCGTTATTTTCCTTTTTCCATCCTTTCCACCCGGTAGTCATCATTAGGCATCTTGTCGCAACGCCCCCCCCCCCCCTGCCCGGTGGCCACTTTCGGACCGTAAACGCGATAAAGCGATATGTAAATGTACGCAACGGATGCATTTTAATTAATTGGCTGCGAGTTGATCGATGCCATTACGCTTGCCGTGTGTACGCTCGATAATTGTTAGTTTGCGAGCAAATTTGTGGCGGCTTTATTTTGCTAGTTTGTAATTAAGGTGACACGATTATCGTACGTGTCTGTGGATAATGGGCCACACAAAGGGAGAAGCAATCCTTTTTCGTTCCATCGCGTTCGTTTTTTTTTTGGGGGGGCGCCATAATATTTGAATAATGAACTTGCCGCGGCACGTCGTAGGTAAATTAGGCTTAGGTGTGGGCTTTTGCGCATATAGCGGATATATAGAGATAGATTAAATTAAAAAAAAAGGTTGGTAGATAATTCCACATCGTCACATACTAAACGACTGGTGCGCTTAATCCAAAGGAACGCATGGATAATGCAATAATTACTAGAACGCACAACGAAACAGTGTGAAGCTGCTGTCGGTTTTAAACGCTTTCCCGAATAGTTGTAAGCGTACGTCGAATGCACTAACACGATACACTCGAACCGGTTTTACATAGGTTGTAGGCAAACGTATTAGGGTAGCGGAGCCTCTGAAAAATCTAAAATTAACTTTCAAGCACCTCTTATCGCCTTACCACTGGTGGTGGTGCGGTGTAGAAGCTCTCGAGTAGATAGACACTTTCTCCACTAGATGCAAGGGTCCACAAGCCATGACGTCATCGAGCAGGATCGAGCAAACAGGACGGGCGGAAAAGGAATAAAAGGCTGCGTGATGTACCAAAGTAGCAACCCGGTCATGCTCTCTTTACCAAAGCACCGTGCGTTCCGATCTGCAGGAACCGTGACGTGACGTTTAGCTGTCGTTATACAAGTACACCATCACCAAGGCTTAGGCAAGCTGCATTGAAACACAGCTAATGCAATAACTTCCCCATAACAAAATGGAACAAGTGGAATCATATACTGCTTCTTCATCACCACGTTCATGTGTAGGATGCTTCGTGTTGGAACTATCGGAATAAGTGTGTTTTACAGCGCGAGATATAGAATAATTGCACCAACATTGACACATACTAAGATACGGTTTATTTATAACGTTCTACTAATCTGCAATAATGCTAATGGGTGGTAGTAGTTATCAACGGCAAAGCCATTAACGTTACCAACCGGTGTTCAGAATAGATACAGCTTGCCCAAGCACAACACTGCACCCCGGTACACGGTTGTTCCTTTTTGAATTTCTTTACGTGTAAGCGAATTTTAAGTACGGGTGTCGCGTAGCAGCTCAAGACCGCTCAAAACCCCCTTTGTAACACCTTGTAAGTGGGATGCGTAAAACCGTAAGCCATAACAGACGAAACAAAAAAGGGCTAAGGCTAGTGATGCAAGTAAACCGGAAAATATCCCCCCTGCCAAGTCACCGCTCAATTCTTCTGTTTCTTTTACGTTTTTATGCCACGCGGAGTCGCGGTAGTCGAAGGTAGTTGCAATAACTCTATTTGTTTGTTTGTTTTATTATATAGAACTATATATTAGAGGTGTTTTTACAAGCTTTGCAAGAATGAGAATTGAGAGACATTTATTTATTAGCCAATCAGATGCATGTGAGTTGCAAATGGCATTACTATCTTTTAAGGTTCCGTTTGTAAGTCTGATCCGAGTTACGAAGAGGGGCATTCATAATATTGGAGTATTTTAGAGACGAAGCTGTCTACAAACTCCAACATCGATAGTAGGAAGGGTGGAATTGGAGAGCAAACAAACACAAACTCTGAAACTACTATGCTAGAGAATAGACGAGCAGAAGCTCGAACTGACTATGAAATACGGGGGGGATTTAAAATGAAATGAGTTAGAGATATAAAACTGCGAATCGAACCTAGCGAAATGCAGAGCTGGAAATCAGATCCAATACCGCGAATCATTGTCACATGTGAGTTGCAAAATCAAATATCTGCGAAACATAACTGGCTAAGGCGGACTGCGGAGCGCTAGTATCACACACACAGACAAACACGATAATAAACATGCAAATTGCTTTGCAAAGCTATGGATAATAAAACCGGATAGTGTGTGTGTTTTGCCGTTTCGTATCCTTGTTAGGAGTCAGCCGTTATAACCGCAGCGCATCGAGGGCGAACGAACGGATCAAGCAGCTCGTGTTACCCAGCTGGATATAATGCGCTACAGCGCTCTACTGTGCAGTGCAATTCGCTTTCTGTCCACCGTGCAGCTCCAACGTAGCGTACGTGTGCAAACAAAGACGGCATCCACGGGAGCACGGCGGAAAACAAAAAGGCAAACCGTCCGATCGTTAGCGCGCTCCGGTTTAATGGTTTCCGATTGGAAGGCAACACCTGTGTCGGTGTTTGCTGTTTTTTGTGTGTTATCGATCCGGGGGTTTTACTTACCGCAACTGTTGACAGCCGGCTGATGGAAGCGTTCCCCGGCGGGTAATAGATATAGTGGCCCGGACAGCTGCACACCATGGTTGAGGATGGCTTGCAGTGTACCGACCATCAGCACCAGCCAGCCCCAGGACCCTTCCGGGTAGTAGTGACGGCGCAGGGTGGACGCTTTAGCGGCGGCCTGCCCGGAAAGGCATCCGTGCTCGTTGCAGGTCACGTTCGCGATAATGCCGGTGCCACCGTTGGTCGTGGTCGATGCGGTCGGTGCACCACCGGCCGGTTCATGCCCGTCCCCAGGTCGACCACCGCCGGGTGTCACACTGCCAAACGGTAAGAAACTGATTAGTGTTCGAACAGTCATCGTAATGAATTAACTATTGGGGTGTAATTTTCGATTTGCTTTTTGTAGGCACAAGGACCCAAGACACGTACGGGTGCGGTTTGGCCGTGTCGCGTTGCGTTGGTGTGGTGGGCCCGAGGGCGGCCGGTGTCGTGGTGATCGTTGGCACGACGAAGCTGTACGTACGCCCTTTCGCGTCGATGCGCTGCAGTATCGATGGCCAGGTCTTGCTACCCTTCAGCGAGATGGCGGCCATAGTCGGGTAAGTGCCGTTGGATGACCGTCACAGTCCTTGGCCGGTGTCATTCGCGCTTGATTGTTGGCGTGTTGGCGTGGGCACTGTCAAGTGAAGAGGAGATGAGAGAGACAAAGACAAAGGTGAGCGTGTACTCTAATCATTTTAGGACGACCACGGGTAGGACATCCCTTACGTTGGGAAAGTTTTAGCCGTTTTTAATGGATATTTTAATTAATTTCTTCAGCACGCACACACAAGCTTGTTGCTTCAGATTAGCTACACAATATTTTTAGGAGAAGTAGTTCAAAATCGTGAAAAGTGTGTTTTGTTGTAGGTTTTAATCAAGAGTAATCCAGTATAACCTAGAGGACGCGTAGAATAATTTTAAACCAAAGGCCTTGCAGTCATTTGCCAAGTGGGCGTGGAACAGAAACTCCAACTGAGCAGTTGTTTGAAGCCCAGAGCTTGTAAGGCATTGCGTAAATTGAACGCTTCAACTGCTCCTCCGTCTATTCGTCTTAAGCTATTACTCTTTAATTGGTTGAAAGCCGTAACGACTTATGGAAGAGCTCCAACTTTAATTCTTCATAGGATTAAGTTTGATTAATCGTTATGTGGAGTCACGGAGTTGGTGCAGAGGAGATAGTGGCGCCGGTCATAAACGGTAGTACCCGGGGTTCTCGAACGCCGTTCCTTTCTGACTATTCTCTTCTGTATTATGACAGGCACCGTAAGTGTCAGAACCTTCCCAGGCGTTTCTACAACTTACAGGGTTCATCAATAGATACGATGGTGCAGTTGATACTAAATCGCAAATACTTTTGCAGAATCTATTACCAAATTAGATATTGCGCTTCACAGTTCACTTGTTGCACATGACTTGCTGTTCGATATTGGGTGATTCGATGGATAATAATCTCATTTTTTAATAGTTGTTTGATAATATTCGTTGCGCTGATAGTTATTCATTTAGTTCCATCCAGCACAGGGATGATGATTAATCCTGCCCTACGATGTTAGCTTCCGGAGATTTCTTTTTAAGACTTTTGCCATTTCGAAAATGGAACTACAAATGAGTTTTCATATGCATTACAACAAATGGTTCAACACACTTTGGACAAACAACACAACTACTGCTCCAACTGTCAATAATTCAAATTGTTGCACTACTTCGGAATGCTTGCACTGTAAGGAGGATCTTGAAAGTCTTGCAGGGTTATTCAGCACATAATAAACTTTCTGTAAATTTATTTATCTAAGGTGACTTACAAAAATGAATAGAAAAGTATCCTCGGGAAATGAGTATGAGAGGTTATTTAATCGATCTAAGACGAAATCATTTAGGTAAATATGTCTGATCCGTAGTAGACAAAAAGGGCTAAAGTTTAGAGGGTTAACAAAAATTGGGACCTTCGATTCCTCTCGAAGGCTACATACAGTCATATTTTTTTTTGAATAGACTATTTTATAAAAAAACAACATATAAAACTTAGGTCATACGGTGAAAGGGATTAAATGTGCGATTGAAGTGATATTGAAGAAAAAGTTATTAACCTGAGCAAATTACGGTACCGAACAAAATAAATCATGAGCGAAAACAAAAAAATTCCTTTTAGGGGATATCTCATCTTAAAGTTGTAGTATTTTCAATAATTATTCCAATTTTTTAATCAAAGAACATGTAAATATCAAGATGTTTCTTAAAGAATTAATTAATTATCAATAATTACTTATTTTTTTTTTTTAGAGTGAACGAAATAAATCATACATTTCCTATGCTTAACTATTTCCCCGTTTCAATGAGTCTTCCTCCGTAAATATGACAACACAGTACCTTTCAGCTTCCCGGTCATAATATTCTTATATTTGATCATTTGCGATAGTTAAAATGGAATCGCTTTTTGCAAAAAAAAAAAAACACAAATGCTGAAAAATACATTCTTTTTATTAGAGCTGAGAAAAAAAATATCGAGATCACAGGTACTTTTGAATAAAAAAAAGGTTATCTAC
>KI423403.1:0-25060 GCA_000473375.1 Anopheles culicifacies
TCCGACCCGGATGACTTTCTAACACACATACGGTGGCACATTGCTCCCGGGGTTGTGGGATGACATAATGTATGGCAAAGGTTTGTGTGCCGAAAATCTCACTTTTGCACATTGATTTTGGTACGCAGAGTAGGGTACATGAGGGAGATAAAAGGAATGCTGAAGCGAGGGATGGATATACGTTGAAAGACTCTAATACTCATGAAAACTAATTAGTTGTATTTATTCAGACAAGTTGTTTCGATCACTTCAGCAATCAGCAAGCAGCTTCAGGAGCAAATTAGATCATGGTACTGTCACCTAGCATTGAAAAAAACCTAAGGGTCGACTAAAGAGCAACCAGGATCAGACGGGATAGTGGAAGAAATTATTAAGAAGGGAGACTCATCTCTAGAACGTGAAGTTCATGAAATTGTTACTGACGTATGAGAAATTCAAGGATGATAAGAATCTTAGCGTCATCTGGCCCAAGAATTACGGTGTTCAACGTCGTCTCCAAAATATTCTTCCTCATACTTCAAAATCGACTTGTCTCACTTGAAGGGGAGATATAAATGTAGAAACTAGTGATGGGCGGGTCGACCCGAACCTATCGGGTCGGAGCCATCCGCAAGCGACCCGGAGCGGTTCGGGTCGTTTTCCTAACTCCAACGAGTTCCGGGTCGACTCGTGGGTGCAAGATTCCATATACGAGTTCGAATCATGGTTTCGGGTCGACCCGTGGGTGCAATGGGTTCGGGTAGACCCATTGTACCCACGGGTCGAACTCGATTCCAATAGAAACGAACTCGAGTTCGGGTCGATCCGTGAGAAGAGTCGTATGACCCATCACTAGTAGAAACCTATCTGAGAGGATTCCAAAATTCAATCTCTGATCAGAACCTTACTTTGCGGCAGAACTTGGAGAAGATGGCAGAGAAACAGCTACACTCCTTCCATTTCTTTATAGACTTCAGACCACTGTGAAAGCATAGAGCTCTTTCGGAATCCCGATTAAGCTGAACACTGGATGAAGGTGGAGACTCAAAGGACCATCTTTTCAAATGATCTGGATCCAATTCCAGAGCCAGATTTTGACATATGCCGATGACATTTGTCTCTAAATCGTAGCCGATATCTTCCAGGAGGCAACATCCTAAATGATGGTGGTAGGTGATTGCACATTTGCAACATTAGGCCAATGATCTGGTACTGCTCGGTGCTGCTTTCTACAGTCTGAAGGAACTTCTCCACTGAAAACACCTGAAGCTGGGACTGTATAGACACTACTCATATACGCCTCTGAGACATGGTCTATGAGGAATATGGAGAAATCTCTACCCTCCTAAGAATCATCTCTATTCACTCTCCTGGCACGTGATGCGAATGGCACCACGCGACCTACTCCATTAAGTCCTTTGCGACCATATAGCACGTATGAGCACATTGTACTTTCATCACTAATCCATGCAATTTCAAGACGTCCAAGACTTCAAACAATGATTAAGTCGTAAATGATGCACTAATTGTAAAACGTGCTCAGCCTTAGCCGAATGTTCAATCGTGTCAAATTCATCGAGATTGCTTCCCCGATTCAGGTCAATGAGAATCAAAATGCCGTTTAACTCATTTCCAATGGCGTCAAACAATTCAACTGGCCACCGTTTGCACAGACCCTCGACACCGAGCCCCAAAAGGCCCCAACACGCATTTCATCCATCCAATTGGTCAATTAGCGTGCTGCAAAACCATCACGGGCAGCCATTATTCAAATCGACCGTTTGACTTTATCGGCTAATTAACTAACGCAAATCGTGCCGCGCACTACGAATGGATTCTGTACGCCATGAGGGGGAAAAAATGGAAACAAAATCCTGCCTCCCACTCCCCAAAACCCAAAATAAGGTTTGCAAATCCAACGAGGCACAAATGCGCACAAATGAACATATACTAAAGGCGAAGCAACTCATCACCATCACTCATTGCCACCCATCCGTCGTGTAACGTAATCGGGTACTTTCATCTTGGCAACCGGCAACCAAACACGGCCACCGTGTCTTGACGGTGCACGTTCGCACCGGCGGGCAGCTGTATTAGCAGTGCTGTTTAGTCCTATCACCCGCCAGCTTTCGATTGCAATTAAATAGCAATAAATGTAAAAATTTGTTGATTACTATCTCGTCCCGATACTCGGTGAGGACGAGGTATGGGGCGTGGGAGGGAGGCTTTTCCATAGCAAATGGTCACCCCAATGGAATGGAAAGTGGCTGGACGCCGTTATAGACCGGCTGGTGTCGAGTGGGCATAACTTTACGATCCTCCTCCATCGGGGTTTGGATACATATTTTTAATTAAATTTACCAAGATAAAGCTGAACGCCGTGGCTGAACGGTGGGAAACATGGTCGAGCACTTGCTTAAATTAGAGCCGGATCGGGACCGGCGTTGGGACGAGAAATGGTTAGTGTATTGTCAAATTTGTTAGCACTCCCCCCGGGAAAACCGGAAGGAAGCAGAAGGTCGGTAGAGGGTAGAGGGAGTGAAAAACAGAAAACCGGTTGCAGCATAACACAGCACGGCCAGTGCAACACACTAATCACACGCGCTTACCCAACCTAAGCGAGTTGGACATAATTTATACCAAATAGCTTCAAACCTCAACACTCGACCGGTAAACTGTTACGAACCACCCCAAAAAATCACCGATCGCTTACTGATCAATCAGTTTAGCACAGTTTTTAGAAAATGGATCCCATTCCCTAAGGGTGTTTCGAAGGCCGGCAGTTTTTTTTAATGAAACAACCTTAAAACGAGTTGAATGAATAAACATGTATGCGCATTGTGATGCACGAGAGGAAAACGGCCGGCCCCTGTCTTACCTGTCGTAATTTGTGATGACAATACTCACCGAAAGGTAACGAAACGAAATTAATTAGTTCCCGGCCCAAGCCATGGCACCGCAGTAGGACGGTAGCCCTCTGCAGGCACTGCAGGTGGAATTCGGCACCGCAGGGCGAACCATAAACCATAACGTGACGACGATCGCGCGATAGAAATGTTTGGATGCATTTTTCATGTTTTTTTTTCGTCTAGCGATCGCAAATGATGCAATCGGTGAAAGGGGACACCCATATTAGGCACGCCTTGCTACCGGCGCTAAGAGCCAGCGTGTGAATGAAGCCTTCGACTTTTTAATGGGAGTTTTGTGCGTCCATATTCAAGCAGCATGGGTTGTTCGGGGAGGGTAAAATATGTTTACAATTAATAACGAAGATCACATTACCAAGGAGGCTTGCTTGCAATATGTGAAGTATGAAAATCGATCAAATAACCTTGCTGACCTGCGGCGATTAACTAATTTAGCGTGCAAATAGCAACGATCCGCTGACACGATTCACCGGTCAGCTATTAAATTCTCCATCGAACATTATTCAATTACCGGTGTGAAAAAGTACCAGCAAATGCTTTCCCAAGTACACATCTTTGCCATCATCGGATCATGCGTAATGTGAAGCTGATCCCTCGAGCAGCAGCAGCAGCTAGGTTAATTGTGCAACAAACTCCACACGCGCCTCAAGCTCATCATTATCCATCTCACATGCCACACTAATCGCGCCCATCAGCTCCCTCCTCACCATGGATCGTTTCGCGAGATGAAACCCTTTTTCAGCGAGCAAAGGTGTACCCATCCTCCTTTTCCCACCACTCGACAGGGCAGGCACAAAATTAGCCGACATTATTTAACCTGCCTCTGTCACCCGGTTTAATCCGGTCACTCCGGTACTTGAAGCTCGGTTCTGGGGCATCAAGATCTGTCAGCGCGGCACCATTCGCGATCGATCGGGCAGATAGCTCGATTTACTAATCGAATTAAGTACCCGATACCGACGCTACTACCCCTTTGAAGCGACACCTGCTCCCGTGCACATTGTTAACCCGGTTTCGGGTGGTTGAACGCGAGCCAAACCGCCATACCTTAACCAAAAAACAGTACCAAAGCGAGAAAGAAAAACAAAACACAGTCTAAGCCCCATCTTGAGTGCCTTGCTTTGATGCACGGGGGTTGGAACGGTGGAGTGGCTTAGACATGGCGCCTGCGTACAATGAATTTGCGATGATCAGGCCAATTGCGGTAGCGTAATCTAATTAGAAAGAAACGAAATTGTGGCTTTCGCGGTCAGCACGCTTTACGTGGGCTGGTGGAAATTGGGGTGGCGTTTGAGGCGTGCGCATGAATTCTATTGAGCCGCAAACGTGCGTTGGGCGCACGAAATTGCGCGATTGCAAAAGTACACGCGTAAAACTGTTGGCAAGCGAAGTTTTGGAACATGGATTAGATACATTCTTTCAATTTCTTAAGATTTGCTAACGATATCAGGTATGAAGGAGTGAGCTTAACGAGCTTTGAGTTGATGAAGTTGATATTTTTCTACAAAAAATCTTATATTTTCTTTAAATTTGTATGGTTAAGAGACTTGAAAAGGGTTTTTTAAAGCTTTTTTTTTTCAAACAAGTTCTCCACAACTACGCTTTCAAATTTACACGCAATTCATCAATTATGGTGCGTACGAGCAATGGGAACGAAACTGCATCTAGAAGAATGTAATTAAAAGCACCCACAAGTTAGCGCAGCGATGGGCTTTATCCATTTTTTGTTTTATCCAACCACCACGCACCATTTCATCGACCATTGCATATAAAATAATTGCTATTTGCAACACATCGCACGTAGTTAATAATTGCACCATCAAAACAAAACAAACCGTATCGGACTCAATACTTTCACTCTTCATACTGCCTCTACTGAGTTCTTAATAACATACCGCATGTGCACTTTTCGGTATGCGTTTTAAACCGATCTGTTGTTTATCCTTCCCCACTTAGACCTAACTCACACGATCCCACACTAAGACAATCGATTCTCCAAACAAAAAAAAAAACACTTTCGCACAACAAAAACTTTCCTTTCTTTCGTTGTCGTTAAACACTCTGGCACATCTGCTCGGAACACCCGCCAGGTCAATGGGTACGTGATTTATTTACTTACTCGCCAACCATTGACCTGGCGGAAGGTACATACGGATTATAAAACGCTTTACGTCGCTTCCAGCTCACCTGCGAAAAGCAGCAGAAACAGAGGAACACCATTAGACAAAACAGAAAACCGTTGCGAATGACAGTTCGATTAAGACTGGGCACGGTGGTTGTCGCTCCCGTAAAGACCGGGGAACAAGGGAACAAGAGCACTCACACCGCTGGGCGGTGAGCTTTTCAAGGATGCGGAGATGTAAAATTCCGCCCCGTGGCAATGTCAACCACAAAACAAGCCAACAAGATCCCGATCGTTCCCTTGCTGATATGCGTTTCCACCATCAACATCATGTACCGAGACAGGTTGGGTACATGAGCGACACAAGTCCCCCCATAGAGCACGGCGATGAAGCGATGAAATTAGCATCAGCCAGACCAGTGTGGCTTTCACCACAATGCTGGCAGCCCAGTGTGGCGGTAAAGTTGTTGAAGTGAAATTACATATTCATTGTAACGAAACGTGCCTTATGAATAATCTGCGACCGGAACCGTAGAAAATGCATAATTGATTGGCATTAGGTACATCGATCAAGTGTCTAGGCTTTGATTTACGAGTGAGTGCATCTGGTAGGTGGCTGTGGTGGAGATGAGCAAATGAGGCGAGCGAAGAAGTTATTGAAGATGCCGTAACACATTTTTGAACATCAATAACTCTGAAATAAGCTATTAATAAATATAGCACAAGTCTTCACCATTCGCTTCAATGGTCAGTGACCTGATAAATTATTCTCAACTCAAACAATGTTCCCAATAGCATCGACTAACGGGTAATTGAAGTTCTATCATCAATTATGCAAGGGCACGATAAATTACATTATCTGCAAGGTCTGTTAGAACACTCTGCTAGAACACGATTGCTCTTCGGCATCATTGGTCAGAAGGATTCATTTATAATACTTCCTACTCTGGTTGTCCAAGTCTTCTTAAACTGAGCTTAAACTCCTCTTAATCTTTCATATTGATTTACTACAGCTAGAAAACTACACCGGAACCGTTCATAAATTCATCAACCCTCGTTCAACCCTAGCTCCAGATCGATCCTTTATTTTTAGACCTCGTGTACACGCACTCACACATCACGCATGCAGGCACACAGCTACGACCTGCGAGCGCAGCGGGAATGGGTCATTAAAAGCTACCCTCTGGATGGAGGTAACACCCACTTCCTTCGCTGGGATGCATCCATCATAACCGAAGTAAATGGTAACCATTGGCAACAATGTTTGTTGACGTCCGGCGGTACGCGGCCTTCTAGTCTTCTTGCCTTGTGTTATGCTATGCCTCCCCCCCCCCCTTCCCCCTACCTACCTAAACTTGGAACAATTTGCAATCGATAACTCCGATTGATTGATGACCGCGGCCTAGCATCGCTTTGAAACGGCGGTTTTTGTTTTTAGGACTTTGCCTCCCATCTCCACGATCGAACACACCCTCCGGGGGGCGGAACTGAACCACACCGAGCGAAAACCGATTGCAAAAACATGATAATGATGACGAGCGGGATTTATCGACATTGAAACAATATTCACTCCCGAGGTCGCACAAATATGCAAAGCCAAACCGTCACGGCGAGGAAATGATTGGGCCGCGCGGTCAAACCCCGGACGTCTAGCCCTGAATGAGGGTCAAGCCATAACGTTTCCGGCCATTTTCACCGTGACATTCACCCCACGATCGATTGGTACTGCCGTGTGCGCTTGGCGCTTTCACACCTACCTTCGCGAAATATAGGCCACGGATCCAACGTTGGAACATCATCGTTGTGCGCTTCAAGAATGGTAACCGCTCGGTGGAGGACTTCACTGGCGGTAGTCGACGCCGAGCACGATGAAGGATACTTTTAGCGTACAGCTTTACGGCCAGTGCACATTTTCCCAAACAGTGCACCGTACGGTGGAAAAGAAATTGCGCCGTATTTTTGCCTTTTGCCGAAGGTAACAGCACTACCGGAATGTCGTTTCGTGAGAGTCAGAGTAAACTGGATGGATCTTTTTCGGTGGTTAAAATGTCAAACGCTACTACGACTCCACTGCGCATGGGTGAGTTGTGTGAAAGAAGTTGTTTTTATTCGCTGTTTGATATATGCGAATTTCCATGGTAACGCCATTTGACCAAACAACGTCGGTGTCGTTGGTTGTACTAAAACATTTTGAAACCTTCTTGTTTGAATTGACAGTTAGCGGTCCGATTTAGGATGTGTATTGAGTACATTTTCTCACCCAATCTCGACCACAAGACTGTCCAATTGCAACAAAGTTGTGCTACCTATTTAATTCGTATGTTAGGAATAAACGAAAGACTTCAATGCGCAAACAAGCTACGAACCCGAGTGCTACAATTTCAAGGTAACGAACCTCACCTCCAGCTCGCGTCGGTTAATCTTTGAATGAACTTTTTCAACCAGTCACCACCCAGAGCAATAACCGTTTTTCTTTCCAATGCGATAACGATCGCGCCAAGTGTACGGTATTGACCTTAAATGGTTCGATTTTTACCAGCATTTACCAAAAGCAACAAGCCCTCCCTCCAATAAACAGGCCAGTACGTGTACAAGCGCCCAGGTGGCACATTTTCAACAATGTTGCAGACAGTTGCTTGGTGAACTAGCTCACCTCAAGATGTATACAATTTTATAGAATATGTATTTTATAGAATATTTAAATCATTTAATTTACAAATGAATAGAGCATTAAATAACTTCTTCTACAAAGTAGATATAAAACAGCTCAGTAAATCCATTCCCCTCGTTTGAATCTTTTGTTTCGCATCTACAGCTAGCGCTCAAACGGTACCAACAACTGAAACCGATACACGTTATCCACTGGCCAGTGGCCACGGGTCTGCGACTTTGCTTCAGCGCCAGTTCCAGATATGGTTTCAAATGTCAGCTAGACACATGCTGTCCCGATCTACCGTGCATATCGATCACGTCACGGTATGTTCGAATTTTATCTTTCGCACACTCATGCCGCAAGCCCACGGTATCGCCCAGACAATAAGCCCAGGACTATGCCACGGCCCAAAGCATTGTACATGTTCTAGCGTTCGCCATTCGCCTGCCCAACCTGTTTGCGTTCCTTTTTCAGTGCCGTTTTTTTTTGCAGGTTGTTGATGTTCGGTTTTATTTTCGCTCGTAAAGCGTAAGTCGTTGTCCCAGCTTCGGTCCTTCCACCTTGCTTTTGGCGCTGTGTTGGCTCTTTTTGTATGATTTCAAGGGAGAAAGTGAAAGCCTGCCAAAATAAAAACATATCAATCCTTCCGTACCCATTATGCTGGAATGGCTTTTAGGTCTTTCTGGCCGTACCGTTGGCTGCTTCGCGCAATTCATCTCCTTTTGCTTTCACCAGGTTCCGAAAACTTGCCAAACAAGTGATCTTGCCCATACACGGCGGTGCTGCGGTATCACCACAGAGGTCGAGCGAGGACTTGTTGACCACCCAAAATGAGATTCATGCTGCGGTGTAGGATAAACTTCCAGCCAAGCTACCGCTAACACTACCGAAACACTACTGGCGAAACTTTCGGATGTGGAAAGTTCGATGAACTGGCTCACCTACGGCGTTTGCACATTTGATAGGTTAGAAGTCATTGAAGAACTTGGTAAGGTGTGGAGTTTGTTCCAATAACGGCTGTCCGGTATTACCGCAGACAGTCTTCAGTCGTTACATCTTCAGTATCTCAATTAGACCCACCAATAGACCTACTTTCCACCTGCTACCATAAATGGTGTTCTAAAGCAGACGACACCGTTGGACCGCGGAACACTTTCGATGGCAATAAAAACGCAACCATAAAAGCAAAGGGTGCACCGGTGTGAAAAATATGCTATTGGAGCACGCACACACGCGACGGATGGCTGAGATTGGTTAGAACGAATCAGCGCCACACTGACCCCATTGGCTGTATTTGGTAGGTTGCCGTTGACACACAACACCAACCGAACCTTTTCCTGCTAACTTTACACACACACACACTCGGTGTGGATGTTTCATTAAATTAAATGAGCGTGTATCATGTGTACGAACAGAAGATGATAATATCCATCTATTCATCCATCCATCCATCCATTCATACAGCTCCATCTTCTCCATGCCAAGCATGGAAACTTGTCATTTTTCCGCCGGTGATCATGTTTCGTTGTGTGAGCTGCTTCCAACCCGACTATGACGTATCATCACAACACCGCGAATCGATCACCGTGAGAATTGTGTGGAATTTAACGCCACGGCTAGACACCCTCCAGGAAGGTTCCGTTCCCAATTCGAACCATTCGTCCGGGACATTCGGCCGGTCCTCGCGAGGCTTGCTGTTCAAATGATAAATCGATTACCCGCAGCAGATGCGCACTCGGTGCCAAATTTCTTACATAATTGCCCGATCACTATCACGCACCTCGAGACAGCTCGATAAATGGTGATGAAATTGATGTTGGTAACAGCAGGTGGTTTGCTATAATACCTTCCAAATGATTGCAATGTGATCTTTGAGAGAGATCGAGTCAAGAAAAAAGAGATGGATGTGATCCCGTACATCCCGAGTCGGGTGAAGTTTGACACTGGATCTTGCGTGTTGCCTGTCTTTCACCGGAGTGCCCCGTCTCCTGCCCATTCTTACAGACGTAAGTATTAACGGGATTGTTTTATTGCTCTACATCTGTGTCCAGCTTCCAAGACGCACCGAACAGAGTGTGGAGAAGTTGTAATGCGAATGCGAGCTAACGTTTTTGTCCCGGTTCGCTTCAACAGCCATTGTCCTCGTTACCGGTCGACGATTGGCCATTGCAAAGCGAGGCAACGTAACGAGGTTACTCGCTTGTCCAGCATCGAATGCATCCACAAGTCACTGGCGCAGTGAGGCATAGGCTAATGAAGAGTGAGAATTGTTTTTACCTTCAGCAAAAAGCGTGAGAAACTCGCACCAAATTGTCTATGACCACGGAACCGCACAAATGCAATGTGATTTCTTCGCCGGTGTGACTTCATTTTCAAGTTCAATGTTTGCCCAGCGGTGCCAGCAAATTGTCGCGGAACCAATCAATTGCCAAAAGTCTGATGTTTTTTTTTTCACGATTTGGACAAGTGTTTCAATCTAAGACACGCTAAATTATGCGCTGGTGGCCCGTTGAAGGAGAATGATCACCAGACTTGCAACCTAACCTCTGCAATAGAAACATGATCGTCCGAATTCATGACACTTAGTGGTTGTGGTTAGTATACAAGTCACTCCTCAGTCATCAGTCTCAAGACTCATTCGATGTAGACCACATTTCTTCTACACCTCTTCTACATCCATCTTTTTAGCATCTCGTAAATGGTTCCCTCCTACTCCAACATCCCACACAGCGATCGCCCGCTTGGGAGAGACATTACCATGAGCGTGATTCTAATCGCAAACCCATTAACATGACTATAAACAATTAAAATGTCTTACAATTAAGTTGTTGGATGTTGTGATCGTGGTAAAGTTTCATCCCCGTTTCTCATTCTTCCGTTTGTAGGGGTTTTCCGTTAAGATTCCCAGCTTAAAGTCAACTTCTTCTCTGGATGTCCAGGCATCCAACAATTTCCCTTCGCTCTCAGGGAAGCGCTGAACATTCGCGGGAGATGGAATCGGAACTTAACTGGAATAACAAAGGCATATGTTTTTCCTTGCCGACCATCGGAAGATCACCCTCAGGGTGACATGTTCCCGACCAAATCAGAACCCTCTTCGTAATGCAAAATAACCTCAAGCAGGGGGAAAAAGATGCGTCACCGGCTATTTACAATTACACATCTGAAGCTTTTTGCTTCAAACGAGGTTGTAATTGTGATGCAACTGCAATGTAGTTCACATCTACCACTATAGATAGAGTGAGTGTTCTGACTCACTCGGCTACTGTCGTGTGTGAGTGTAACGCAATGGGTTTTGCTTGAAGTTCAACCAGGTTGCTTCTCGAGAGATGTCTCGAGACGTGAGGCACTCCTAAACTGAGCTCCACACAGCTTGAAGCTGTTGACCGCGTGCTAATAATGAATCGGAGCTGCCTAGAACATTTATGCCACCTCCTTCTGAAGGTGGATCGTTTGCTAATTTGAATACAATATGTACAACCCTCGTCGGTCTGGTTAGGCAAGCAAAAACATGGAAAGTGCTTTAATTGTAGACCAGTGTACATATTCATCATATTCTATTATCTAACCACGTCCGAGATCACCTGTACATCTAAAAATAGAAAATTGCCACTCCTAGCTGATGTTTGATTGTTGCAAGGAAGGTAACTTTCAACGCAATCGATCACATTACATCAAAACACCTTTAAAGGTCAGCAAAATATTAATCAAAGGCCAAGTTTTTGCAACGCACACCGAAAAAAAAACGCTCATTGCCGACTAACACATCACCCCGGTGAAAGATCACCACTTTCGGCATCAACGCACGCCCCATTAGTGTGACGCCACATGAAGGAGACTGCTGCGCCTGACATGGCCTGATCGTGATCAATAATACACTAGCTGTCAAAGGAAAAGCTCCCCCATCAAAGGGAATGATGTCAAATTTTGCGGAATATGGAAAGTATCCAGCGATCGACCGACTCCGCTCGACTGCAATGTAATTACGAGTGCGCCATAACCATTTACCTGAACCTGCACAAACCGATAGTAGTGGATCCTGCCACACGGGAAACAAGTCAATCAACTCTCCCAGCGGCTCTCGCTAGCAAAACCTAATGTCTAAGCTAATAACTGCCAACGGTTGCCTGGTCACCGTCACTGCCCAGGTCGCTTTCGTCAATAGGTCAGTGGGCTTTCACCCATCCCGCGTGTGGAGTATCCTCGTGTTCCGCAGCCCGATCGGATATGTAAATAGGTCGGAACAATTTGTTTTCCTAGACGCATGTGGTTTCCGTTCCGCGCAGATTCTTTTCTTCCGTTTCGCTGTCCCATCGACCAGGATCGACCATCAGCGCAGGAGAGTGTGCGCCACACAAGGGTTGGGCTAGTGCAAAGCCGCTCGCCCAAGAAAATGGATGATTCATTGTCTCATTTCCATTTGGACGGGCTTTCATCTTGGGAATCCCAGGTGGACCGCTAATGCACTGTTAAGGGTTTTAAATGCAAGAAAATATCGATTATTTATGGGAATTGTCGCACGGAGAAAACCGAGCTGCTCATATCAAGGGCTCGGCCTCACATCAGAACCGCATCAAGGGCTCCGGGGTGGCTTTGGACGGCTGCCCTCAGGCTGACGTGGAATTCCTTTCGATGACACTGACGTGCAGGCGGCACTTGGGGCTTTTGATCAAAGCCATAAATTTGTAGCTTAACCGATTCGGTTGCAGTGATTGCGCCCGGCGTATGGTCCGACCATCCGACAGCAACTAGTTCCAATCGTTCATGATGGCTTAGAAGGATCATCACGAACGGTCGTCGTTTGAGCTTTACCGCAAGGTTCATACCACATTAGACGAGCATTGCTAGTGTCTAGGCTACTGGAGATGAACGTATGGGCGAATGAGTAAGTAAACTTGACATTCTTTCAATGTCAATAAGGTAAGTTTTGTAAAGTGTCGTCAGGATATTCATTCTTCACTTCTCCAAATGAGCTAGTTATTTGACAGTTTCTAAACAGCTTTAGAGAAATGTTTATCTCCTGAGTTATCTTCACCTTTCATCCATGCACATCGTCAGCAAACATGCACGCGCTTCAGGAACATTAATTGCCAAATTCCATCATGAGAAATGAAAAGAAAAGTGAAATTATCGAACATCGAAAAACGAAACGATGATAAGCGCCCGGATTGCTCGTTCAATGTTGCACCGAAACGAAAAGCATCCAGCATGATAAGGCACACGGCCGACGGTGTAGTTTCGCTTTCATTGCAATGATCTGTTGCCGTTTGGGAAGATGTTTGCCGCGAAAGCACTGGACGCTACAATTTTGGCGATAAAGAAAGCCCACAAACCAATCATTTTGACACTTTCGTTTTCATGTTTATCGTTCGGAGATTGGAGACCAATTTCGCTTTCGGTTTGGCGCTCTGTTGTTTCTTTTCTGTTATCGTTTAATTTTGATCTTTGCTGTGAGCTAGCTTAGTTCAATAATTTTGCAATATTTTTGTGAGTTTTTTTTTTTGTATCAACATAATGGAATTAACGTTTCCCGTGCGATAGTTGCATCCCTAATGCTGTAGCGCATAAAACCTTGCTAACATTGTTGCTAACGTTAATATACTCCATTGGCTACCTTGTAATAGGAGAAACATTTATTACAGCTATTCACTTTTTTGTGTTTTATGACGATCGTGTCTGCTCACCTAATTCCCTTCTGCAAAAAAACAAAAAAAAAACACCTCTCTAACTGCACATCGCGTCATTTGCACCCCGGGGGAGGGGGAGCTTGCTCCTGCCATCAACACAAACCAGATACGACCATTACCAGGTGATTGAGCAGGTGCCGAAAGCCTTCCCTGATGAGGCAAAGTTCTCACCGTCCGCTTGGGCGCGTTCGTTGCTTTCCTATTATTTTATTTCTTTGAGAACAAAACCATTACACCGCGTCACAGCGCAAACGAACCGGCAAACGTTTCGCTTACCGATGATCCAAACCGCGCAAATGTTAGCGCAATTAAGGTTAATTAACACCGGGTTTTTTTTTAGTAACGCACACGCGTGTTTTCATAATACTTGCATTTTCTTTAACCGGTCCTCGTTTTGTGGACCATTGACCTCCGCGTAACGCTTGCTTAGGGATTGAAATGAGCTACTAGCTCATGAAATGGAGGCTGTTAGAACTTCCTTTCGTTGAAGGGATTTAAAATGGAAAGCCATATGTTCCCACCCCAGTAATCAACGGCATGCGTTCAGCTTCATTGAACTTTCCGCGTGGTGTGGGGCTTTTCATCTGCGAACCCTTGTACACATAATGATTTACGTTAAAGTACCGCAAGGATGAATTGAAGAAAGCAACCACCAAAACATCAAAAAAAAAGAAACAATACACGATCTCCGCCAAGAGTGATCGTCTTATTCCCGTTCCACGTCAGAATTTACCACCGGCGGGAGCATAAGTGCTTGTCATAAACCATAAATTATCGTGCATTAGCAAACGTCGATCGTCGTGATTGGTGTTTGGGGAAGGATTTCGAGCATAAAACTCTGCACGAAGATGACCGAAACAAGAAAAAAAAGAATGGTAATAACAACCACCCGAATAATGGAGTCTGAACTACCTGACATATAACAACCTTACGTACGCAATGACCATGCCCAGGATTTGCGGCATGTGTGTGTGACCTACTTGTTTGGCGAGGTGAGGGGGTTATTTTTATGGGAGTTGTCCATCAGTTTCTGCTGCTACTTCCCAGGCACGCTACAACTGGCAAAACACATCCTTTACCGGTACACCACCAAAACCCACGCTCGATGGATCGATACGCTAACGAAGCTTTACAACCCTCGCACCGAACTGAACACCTTCCCCCGGCATCGTTCCGAGGGCTAACCTAAACATAAAGCTGGCGATTAAGTTGATTGTGTAACGATGATTGTTTTGTTTTCGGGTTGTGTTGTTTTTTTTTGCAACTTCTTTTCCATGAATGAATGGGTAAGCTTCCACGGGTTTTTTTTCTCTCTTCGCATAAAGTAACATGCTCTTTCATCAGGTGGTGCAAAAAAAAAACCGCCCCACTAACTGTACATGAAACGGTGTCTGATATTGTACTGAAACAAGCCGTCCGCGATGCGTAAATTGATGGCTGTCAGAATTTTGAACACCGAACGGAACGGAACGGTGGTTTCAGTTCGATCCAGACCCACCACCGAACGTGAGGCGTAACCTTGAGCGAGTTAATTTTGTCATAAATCTTATTAATGCTGGCAAAGATAGAATGCACGTGGTGCGGGGATAGAATCCACCCCGCTGTGAAACGGGTCAAACAGGGCTCGAAAGCAAAACCGGGCCAATGTTGGTAAACCCAGGGCCTCATGTTTACACTATCTGATGTTTTAATCATGGCCGTTTACAACGCATTAGCACGAGCCATCACCTTTAGCTCGTTCGTTTTAAACTGATTCATTTATTTGATTTAAAAACTGGAAAGATGTATTGCACTTTTACAAGAGTTTAATCAAAATCAGGTATTTTTGCGGTATTTGAGGCTTCCTTCCACCAAATTTGTCTTTCAGAGCCGATATATTTATTCAAAAAATAGTAATATTTCATATCGATTAATATACTAGGAAATGAATGGACTAGGAGTTCTTATTCTGTGCAATATTTATTTACAACATTCCATGCCCAACGATGCATGCATACATTCAGAAGCTTTTATTTAGTCGAGAAATTAAAATGGAATTTTTGTGAAGGTTATCACGACTCAGAAGTCGATATTGAGGCGTATCATGAATCTCCAAGAAATTACGAATCAACTGGAAAATATTGAAGGTCTGGCAGAATTTATACAAGCATTTGATGTAGATGAACACCAAAGACCCGTACAGCTCCAAAGCCTTAGATCTCAGTCTCATCCTCCATTCGACATCATTGGACCACGCAGGTTATCTTTCAAAACTTATTCTTCGGTTTAGAAGATCTAAAGATCGTCGACGTTTGCAATACTCTCCTCTAAATCAGATCAGATCTGACGTGGTCTATACAGTAAACTAGTCGTTGGGAATTCCAATTTTCACTCAGCTCGGAGTTCCGGACCTCTGTTGAATCTGTGCCAATGAAATGGCAGCACAAGCTCTTGGGGTTGTAGTTCCAAAAAAAGTCGAACCTCCGGAGTTTCGAGATACAACGCAAATTTTATTTTTGTCGAGTTCTGTGCAGCTAGAGTTTCATACAAGATTCTCATAAAAACCTTTATAAATCTTCAAAAACTTTCATTCTAGGAAAATCTGAAAATCTCAGTCTCTTCCTCCATTGGACATCATTGAACCATGCAGGTTTTGAAGCTGATGTTGGAGATCAGCTTTCAAAACTTATTCTTCAGTTTAGAAGATCTTAAGATCACGTCGACGATCACACATACTCTCCACTAAATGAGATCAGATCTGACGTGGTCTGTATAGTAATTTAGTCTTTGGGAATTCGAATTTTCACTCAGCTTGGAGTCCCGGACCTCTGCTGAATCTGTACCAAGTCGGGTATCCACAGAAATGGCAGCTCAAGCTCTTGAGGTTGTAATTCCAAAAAAAGTAAAACCTCCGAGGTTTTGAGATACAACCTTTATGCATTTTCAAAAATATTAATGCTAAGAAAATCTTAATCTGATTCAAATTCATTTAAGTCTCTATCATAAAGACATTCCGACATGGAAGAGGATCAACTCATCTTTAAAGCCCATTTAATTCGAAATATTACATCAAATACTGGTAAAAGAACGATTATGCAATAACATCTACACACAAACGCATTAACACATCCCCACACTTCCTTAGCTAATTGGCTAGCGTACAAGCATTGCGCTGGGTGCTGTTTTTATTATATTCCTTTCCCGCATGCGTACCAAAGCGGTTTCGTGAGAAAATTTCTCTCACAAACCCACCCACAAAACCAAAACCAAACTCCCGTTTTCTGACACTGATAATGTTGCAACTCATACATACGCTCCGCTGACTGTGTAATGTGTGTTTCCCGCCTTCCCAATCCCGGTGCGTTATGACGCTTGTCCAGCTAAATCATCCTTCTCGAGCCCAGCCCCCACTAATCCATCATAATTAATAATCCTAATGACCTTTTCCGGACCGATGATGGGGTGGTTGATTTTGTTTTTTTTTATTTTGCGTATTCGGCACATCAATAACATTAACCTGACACGCTACACGGCCCCTCGCGGGAATGCATCCACAACAGCCCCACCAGCACAATGTCTAATTTGTGCAGAACTGCACACACAGCGCTGAAACGCACCAGGGGGTTTGTTACAATTTTTGTTTTTCTTTTGGGGTCATTTGAAAGTATGCCGCCAAGGTTTATGGGTGCGAGAAATGGTTTCGCATATAGTTTCCAATGCAAGTCTCTCGTTTTTTTGGCAACCCGGCACCTATATAACCGTGACGGAATGGCGCTTGGAGACTTGTTCCCTTTGTGCCGGATCCCCGGTTTACAATCAGCATCAGGTTAATGGGTGCACGTTTATGGACCATATTCGTTTTTGATGAATGATGGCTTGGAAAGGAGTGGTTTTGTTGGCTGATCCACAAGCAATTAGGTCGATTAGATGCTGTGAAGGTGTAAATTAATGCCTTTACTGTTTTTTTTTAATGCTAAGAGTATAATTGCTTGCAATAATTACACCAAATTAATTTAAAAAAAAAACAGACATTTTATTCTCAAGTTCCGAATTTTCTTGATCATCTTCTATTCAAAATCAAAAGAATTACTGCACGTCAGTCGAAAAAGTAACCAAATAAATCGATTCCATTGCATAATGGTTCCACCACACGCATAGACGTAACAAGTGTGCAAAAATCTCAAACAAACCAGCCAAAACATCACCCATATCGAGGGCCTAATACGTGCCCTCGACACCAAATACATACCCGTACCGATTTCATAACGCCGAAAAGCTAGCCATCTGGTGTCCCGTTTTTCCGGTTCTGCCCACCGGACCCACTTTCCGTGCATTGCGTTCACGTTCGCGATTCCACCCTCGGGATAATTTGCCATCTTCAGGCGTTCAGACCTCACCAACGCCGGTAGCTAGCTCACCCCCAAATAGACAACCACCCTACTACCCCGGCTAAGCCACCGGAATGACAACTTCATTCTGCCCGCCGAGCCCGGAGTCCATTTTACATGCGCGTGGTCGCTTATTTTGCACGCGAATCGTGAGTGTGAGTGCACGGCGGAGGTGAAAGATTGGTGGCGGCAAATCACATAACCACCACATCCATTAGGATACTGCGCGGTTGGACAAGCGGAAACATTAGAGCATTCGGGCACTACGGTTTGCGAATTTGTGGCGCGAGGTGGCACTTTGAACTCCGGGCGCACCACAATTAGCCTAATGAGATACTCGTGAGAACGGGATGTGCGAGATGCGAGATTGAAAGGGACCTTTTTCAACGGGGCTGATTCGTCTACTATCACCCACGTGTTTCTTTCGCTTTTTTTGCATAATTTATGAACGCTTATCTGTTGACACCATCTCACACGAGGAGAACGATTTCCTGGTAGTGTACACCGGCTAATCGTTGTGCTCGTTGCGTTGCTTCATTTACTAGCACAGAATTTCCCCTTTCACCACGACGAGTTACCAAGAGATAACCCCCGACAAGACACGAATTTACACCCAATCTGATCGACTCCATCGCAAGAACGGATGCGTAAACAAAAGCGCAATAAATTGTGGCCCTCTGTTGTTGCGTCTAATTGTAGGTAATTCTTGCTTGGACGCTTTCCCTTGTTGCCCAAACAATCCGGAGCTCCGAAGGCAAGATGAACTATTTAAGACGTTCGTCGCTTAACGCCTGCACCAAATCTCTTTCCCGTTTTGTTTGCTCTCCTCTGCGTCCCACAACCAACAAACCGAAGCGTTTGCCAGGCGTACAATTCATTTAGCCACGGCAAGACCGACCTCCATTTGAATAATAACTACACGCTAATGGGATATCATTCACGCTGGTTAGACTGCGAAACGGCTACCAGGAGGGCACAGAATTTGTTGCAAATTATGAGAAAAACATTAGCGGCCACCATTGTCAAGATCATGAACCACCGTTTGAGGGGGGGTTTGAATGTCTCACCACTCACGTTGGGACACGCGGCAGAGGGAAAATGGGAAAATGTTGTTTGATTTTCTGCTCTGCTCCGGAAATGTTGCTTGTTGTTTTGTGCAGTTTGTTTGGTTTGAAAATTATAGGTTTGTAGGTGAAGAAAGTTGATTGTTTTAGTGAGCAGTTTCCGACGACCTCCGAGGATTGGGTCGTGTTGGAAGCGAACGAGGGTGAACGCTCTCTGACCTCTTCATTGCGATGAGGCTTAATAAAGTTGTAAAGCAAATCGTTTTTCACCTCATCTTTGTGAAGGGAAATATTTGAAATAAATTATTCTTAAGTTGATATAAGTGTATATGGGTAGTTCGCCCAAATTGTGATGTTCATTCAGTGTTATGAGGTTGGATCTTAATTACTCTAACAGTTAATAAGCTGATTGCGTAAAATGTCTATACGCAGTGACTCTCTCAATCTCTTAACTTGTGCGACTTGTCTTATAACTTGGCGGTTCGGTGGCTAAGGAGATACAGGCCTCAGATTCCGACGGGCAGGACCGAGGTTTGAATCCCATTCGAGCCATTTGCAGGACTGACTGACCTATGACGGTATATTTTAAATTGACGGAAGCCTGAAATGGCAGGCCAAGACCTCTCGAGGTTGTCCATAGCTTCTATAGTGATGAGCACCATATGTTCTATTAACTCACAAGGCACTGGTCCAAGTCTTTTGTAGAGACGATTCAACCAAGGTCCTGGACAAAGCTTTGAATTCTCCCAGGTCCTTAGATTTGAATCCTTGAGTCCACTTTGTTTGCAAGCTCGGCGATTTTTTAAGAGGGCTTGGAGATCCAACATCTAATTTCTAAGACTTTATTGAGGAATTCCTAGCTGCAACTCAAACATTTATCTTGAGTTGATCCTATATTGCGTCTGAGCTTCACCAAGAATTGCATTAGTTCAAGAGGGATATTTTCTGCATGTCGGTCCTCAAACTTGTCTAACGTATTGCTCCAACTCCAACATTTATGTTGCCCTTCAAATTACAACACCCAAACCACATAACATTGCACCCGCTTCTTACAACCGGTTTCCTCATCCAACAATACCCGGCGGGGCATTTTTGCACCTTCTTCTTCCCATACTCGCGAAAAAGATGTCTCCGGGCGTGTTACACTGTCAAAATCCAGTTCGATACTCCCACCGATGTCCATCCCGAGACATTCCAGAACGATATAAAATAGGTCACTGGGCAGTGCAGAAGTATCAATCGTTCAGCGTTCAATCGGTGGTACACATCGCATCCAAAAACGTTACTTCACGCAACCAAAAAGCACCACCAAATCTCACCACAATGAAGGTCCTACCGATAACCTTTCATTAGTAGTTAGTTGCTCAAAATAGCTAATTCTTGTTCTACTCTCTTAACAGCTCTCGTTTGTGATTATTCTGGCACTGGCTCTGTTCTCGGTCTGCACGGCCTCCCCGCTACTAGTAACGAAGCACGTCGTCAAGAAGGTACTGTTCAAGGGTGGTCTCGGTTTGCTGCATCATCACCATTCGAAGGGAGCGGCCAAGACGGTGCAGGAGGTGCATTACGTCGCCTTACCACCACCAGTGCACACCGTGTCCCATGTACCAGTTGTAGTACCAAGCTCGCATCATCTTGGCTACAAACACTACTAACATTCCGTTTCGCTTTAAAACAAAATCCTATCGAAATAGAATCGCAACACAAAACTAGCCAATTTTAAACTTCCTCGAATAAAATGTCCACCATTTTTTCACCGTGAGTAATCAGTGTGTGTTTACTTCTTTCACCGCTAACAATGGTAATGGTGCAGAGATTTTGTACTATTTCGTCCATCCAGGGAAGGAAGTCATAATGTTTGTCAAGTACTCCGCCACGGTACGGTCACGGGTGCCAATTAAATCCTTTCACTTTTCCCTCATTATGCAAAACAGTTGACCACCGAACGAGTCACATAGTTTGGAAAATCTAAAGCGCACATGAGGGGGCACAAAATGAACCAAAACATCCCCCCAATTATTCGTACACAAGTCGCCCGGCTGTGCTGTGACTTTTAAGTGTGTCCTGTCAGCGGAAGCAAGAGCATCGAAAGCATACGAATATATTGCTCGCAAATAAACTTGTTTTGTGCGTAGAAAAAAAAACCCAAACAACAGATCTACAAAAAATATCAAGAGAAAAGGAGAACACCACAACGTAAAATTATGTAAGGTGAAATGACGGCATCTATGAGATAAATCGCCTTCAACACTTCAACAATTTGTATGTATATGAAAACATCTGAGTCCGACAGTTCTCAACATTAAATTAATTTCCCCCCTTTATGTTGTGGCTAACAATTATCGTTTTGTATTCCTATCGAAGGCTTCAATGCTACGATTCCCAGTGATGATAAATTTAATTTAATTAAACATTGCCCAATGCTAATCAACTAGGGCAAATCTAATAAATGCTCCCTTTTGTCATATCAAATCGTCTCTGCTTGGGGGCCAGACGATGGACGAAAAGTTCCCAACAAACCACTTTAACCGTCGCATCAAGAAGCTATAAATTAACCGCGTTATGTCATTCATTAGCGGACAAATTGTTCCAAATCCGCTGACGATACGTCAAACGATCGGTGGTAAGCTTCCCATGAACTCACCTGCATTCAATCAAAGCTCCCCACAATGACACGCGGCATTAAACGCTTCCAACATCCTGCCTGCCTGCGTCAACGTGCCTGAACGGTATGGATTTGTCTATAAAGCTTTCGGCACCCGAACCCCACCGGCCAACGGCACAATTCTCATAGCCTTGGGCCATCGTCTGCCCAAGAATCGGTTCCCTTGTAAGGTTTCATCGATTGCATCCCGCAATGGTAAGCATTACTGATTTCCTGCCCAAGATCAACGAAGAGTTGGTGGATCGATTTTTTGGCTCAACTTAATGTACTTAATACAACAATAGGCTATTACTAAGGTCACGTTCTTTCAGTGCGATTTGTACGCGCACTCTGATGCACTAATCATTGTGGTTAGATAATCGAGTTAGGTGCGCATCTTTAAGTAAAGTGGCACATTTTTTTGGGCTGCTTGTACTCATTACTTTAAACTCATCGCCGTGTGCCAATCAGTTCATGGAAACAAATAATTAAATATGTTGGATTTTGTACCTCCCCTAAAAGATCGTGCAACCAACTCCATTACTCCACGGTCGAATAAAAAATAGCCCCCCCAAAACACATTCACCATCCGGCCGGAAAGACTGATCTTTGGAATGTCGTGCGTTTATGAGTCGGAGGACTGTAAAACGGTTGCAATAAACCTACTCCCACAAAAAGCTAAATCCAACAGAAATGATTAGGATACCCTCGGGAACTGTGGGCTCCTGCCATCGTGCTAACACTTTCACTGCACCGACACCGTCTGTGGGTGTTGGATTATTTCTTACTTTTGACACGCGGTCTAGAAACACTTTAGACGCCTTTCGACACCGTCCGATCTTAATTGGTTTGAAATTTCATATCGTTTTCTCTCGCCTGCTAGCGTTTATATTGTACCGCACGGAGCAACAAAAAAAGAGAACGCCGTAAGTTACGCAACATCGCTTCAGAAGAGGACCAACTTACGCTGAACCGATTTCAGGCGCCCTGGATTGTCTCACCTGGAAAAAAAATCGGAAAGAAAAAAACACAAACAAATGTTAATCAGTGTCTTTGTTCAGGGTATAAAAGTTATATGGAAATGTTAGAGCTTAAGGTGTGAAAATGAAGACAGAAAGTGGCATAATTTACAAAAAAGTCCTTAAAAAAATATTTTATGCAAATGATTTATCAAAAGCAAAAAGAAAGCGACTTCATTATGATCATAAGTGATTCGATAAATAGTTGAAAATGTAATTAAATGTAAAAAATAATTAACTAAACTGAAAATTAGAAAAAACGATGAAAAAACAAACAATGAAAAGGAAGTGAAAAATTAAGAAAGAAATAATGAAGTATATTAATGAATGATCCAATAAAGCATACATGAATAAAGAGAAGAAAAGAATTTAAAAAAACATGTGAATCAAATCAAAAGAAACAGTCCAACCAATGGATTAGAGTTGGAATATAAAATAGACAAAAAATTATGGAAAATGAACTAAAAATAACTATAAAACTTTAATTAAATAATAAAAGAGAGTAAAAAATAAATTGCAAATAAAAATTAATTATGTTTTATCTTAAAATGGTGTATCCTTTTCTATTTTCCCATTTTTAACTCAACTATATTCGGAGAAGAACATTCAAACACTTCATAAACAGCAAATTATTTTCTTTAAACAGGACCATTACAACTGTACTAGCTGATTACGGCTATTCTTTATTTTACAGTTCTAACATCCACTATTTCCACACATCAAAATGGCCGAAGATGCTGCAATCCACACGCACGTAAACACAGTTGAACTTGAAGCGGTCATCGTATCAAAAAACGAATCATATTATCGGCAACATTCATCAGCATCTAATTGACCAAAAGCTTTCCTCCCTCCCCCAAAATAATGTTGCTCATTTTTCCGCCCGATCTAATCATAAATCATCCTCTCGCACAAAACCGCGACCGCGAATGCGATCGAACGCTTAACGGGGTAGTGATGCCTTCCCTGCCTCATCCAACAGCCCTTGATCACTTGAACGCAAGTCCGGTCGGAATGTTATTAATAAACCAATTACAATTACATCTCGTTATGCCGTTATGGGTTCGAGCACCAGATTGTAACACGGTAGCCACACTATCAGCGGGCTGTGTAGTACAAAACGTACCACCATAAACATGCCTACCGATACACTGCAATACGCTTCGCCAGCGGTGCAAATGTTGGAGCCATTTATCCCACCCAAAATCGTTTGTAATTTTGTAATTATGATTTTCAGCAACTTTCCAGTTTCACTCACGTGAGCAGGTATACGGTACTGGGTTGGGTACGGGTTTCATCCATGTTTTAACTCCCTTGTTGCGATTTAAACACCAACAGACCACCACCACCACCAACAAACCCGAGGGACATACATTGTACGAACGACACACGACGCACCCTTCGCACGAAGCTTTCGCCAAACGGTTCGAAGAAAGCCCTCACGGTGGGTTCAACCTATTCACCCCCCGAATGCCGTGGCCCTGTCACCGAGGGGCAACACGTATCCTTCACCAACGCACAAAACGAGTAGATCAGTTCACGCTCGTTCGGTGGAGAAGGTTGATGGAAAGCACACGCCAAAGTTATGATTCCACACACCCCCGTTACAAAAGGGTGACCGTCACATTGGACGACCTCGGACGTACTATGCTGCACGCCAAGCCATTGTTTTGGGGGTGGCGATGAAGTTGCACTAAAACACCCGTTCGTGCGCATCGCTATCACTAGCGACGGGTTGTGTGTGTGTGTTTGAAGAAATTGTTTTTCAATTGTAAAAACCTCTAACACCAGCTGTATTGCGGTCAGCTTGACGACCTATTTGGTGACGGTTCGGACACGCGACAACACTGTCCCGAACTGGTTGCCTGGAATAGTGGTCCATCCCATTCCACGAAACGTCCCCTTGCGGGACGGGTTGGTATGTTGAAAGGTTGTTTTTTATTTTAATGTCAAATTTTTTTGCTTTATGTTCTCACTGCTCACTTCTCACCTCGTCTGCTCATTTGCTTATTGTTTTAATTTTAACTGCACACACAAATAAACCACAGCTGCTATCGGCGGACCGTTGCAGTGTTGCGTGCGTACTGAGGACAGCGCCCCGTATGTAATGCATTCCGTATCGGGACATGCAAGGTTCCGCATTCGATGAGCATTTGTGTGTGGCGTGGCGTCCCGGAGTTACGACCCACCCCGGGGACGTATCTCGTACGCTCGCGTGGAACGTGTGGCCACCCGCCACGGGATGTTTTGGACCCGGGACACGCTCCGACGAAAACAAAGCGCACACGAATGAAAATGAAACTAGCGAGCGAGCGAAAACCAAAAAAAAAACACAAAAACGCAAATCAACGAGTTGCCATTCTTGAATGTAACTATTTTGTATGTTTACGGTTCGCTGCACCATAAGGCAAGGATACAATAAAAAATCATAAATCGATGTGCTAGGGATTTTATTATTCTAGCAAAAGTAAAACCCTGTGAGGCATTAAATGTTTAATTTTATTTCATTTAGTAAAAAAATAAATCCAAGATAACAATCATCAGAAAAGCTTATACATTAAAATGTACTTGATTCACTGCCGAAACCACATGTCCAAA
>KI423404.1:0-17818 GCA_000473375.1 Anopheles culicifacies
GTTTTTTGCACGCATTCTTTGAAAAAAGTCTTTATATAAAACTTTATATGATAAATACGAAAAGTTTGCCCTAAAGTAAGCAAAATTACTTAACATTATTTACCATATGTGCTACCAACAAACCAAAAGCACTACCGCATTCGGGTTCTTAATTAACGCTTATTGTGTCATCATATTCATTTATTCACCTCAACGTGCATCTGTATGCTTTCTCTGCTTTTAAGCATCTGTCTCGTAACCTACCCCATCATTCATCGTAACTCTGCTCATTCCCCAAAGCATCCATACACACACATCACTGCAGCACATACAAACACACCCACACACACATACGGGTATGTAAATTATTCTGCACCCTGCAACACATTTTATCAACCTGAACGTTCTTGAAGGAAATCGTTCCACCAACCAATCCAGCCTAGCGACTCGATGTAAACCTCAACGAACGGTGCACCCAGCTCATGATCATGATTTTGCATAATTGATTAATGTTTGATCAAAACTTTGTCCGGGAAAGCATCCATCCTCTCCCCGCCCCAACATCAATTCGTAAGATAAATAGATGACGATGTTACTACCTCCTGAATGTGAAGCTCTTTAACGACGATGGCATTTTCTTTCCGATGGAAAGAAAATGAACACAATCTTTACGTTGCACCTGGCTGGTCAATAAAACACGAGACACGTGATCAGTGAAGCAAAGGAGGAAAGGGTTGGCAAACATACCATCCAAATATCTTGCACGGGAGCAACCGGAACAAAAATCCGCCAATCGCAGGCCACAACATCAAATACAAGTGTCCAATAAGTTAGTAGTAACAAATCGAAAAAAAAAGAGAGAGAAAATTTACACCACAAGCAGCTGTCGTTGGTCTGCGCTGAATGTAGGGCAGCAGCGGAATTGATTTGCCGTCAAAGCGTTATTCCATACGCAGCGAGCAAAAACAAAGAAGTACATACCGCCCCGAAAAACCAACCCAGCGCGCGCGTAAAGCTCTTTTCGCAATAATCAAATCAAATATTGTTTTCTTCAAGTTTTATGGTTTCCCTGTTCGGTTGTTTTCCTTTTCTCTTCTTTCTTTGTGTAAACGTTGTTTTTTTGTCAATAGACTTTTTTTTTCTTCGAAAATTCATTTCCCTCATACTGTGAATGGTGAATGTGATACTAAAAGCACCCCCTTTGTAGCGGAAGCGAATGTATGTATGTATGTATGTATGTGTGTGTGTATTGTAAGTGTGCGCGCGTGTGCATATGCGTGTCCGTCTGTATGTACTGTACTGACAACCTCTGGCAAATGGCTTGCCGGAGACTGGAAGTGGAAAAGCTTTGACATCGACCAAAGACCCAAGCAAGCAGGTATTTCAGAACGAGAAACTAGACTAGACCACTGGGTAGTGCAGCCAAGAAAGGTGATGCAGGTGGGGTAGAAGTGAGACTGAGACATTACGAGTCAAAGAGTCAGCCACGGCACTTCAATGCCAGACTACTAGTACGAGAATGGCTACGCGTCGTAACTGTCAAAGTGACAGCTACTCTCAAGCTTCTTTATCGTGTACACTAAAGCACTACTACTCCGGTTTCAGCCATGTCGGAGTGTGGATAAAGTGTTTGAATTCTAGTAATTGCCACAGCATCACTCCTACTCCACCACTAGCATTAACTCCACCTTCTAATCTTGTCTGTGGAGGATAGCTGCACAATAGGGCACGTGAGTGTTCTAAAGGGAGCACTACATTTCGCAGAGAAACAACAAACTAATGACAAACATATTTTTCTACCGTCTATCTCCTCTATTTCACGGTTTAGTATTCGATCCTTTTAGTATAACTTACTCAAAACAGACGTATTTAATATTACTACTACACTCGCACTAACACACTAAGCAAACCGTCACCTGGAAGCTAACCGTGAAACATAATGAGGTTACGTTTCCCGGGCAACCGACCCCAAAAAAGTTACAGTAACTCGACAATATCTGCACCACCACCACCACCACCACCGTGACCGTGTCGTAGCTCCTTCAACAAAAAAAAAAAACGCTCCAGTCGTCTCCCGATGATCGAGCGACACAAGATGGTGGATGGTTCCGCTGTGCGTTCAACGTCGTGGTCGTGTTTTTTTTTGGTCGGTTTTGTTTTGTTCTGTTCGTTCCGTTTCCTTTCACGAGTGTGTGTGTATATGATTTCTTATTTTTCTAGGCGTCTTTCTTCCCGTCTAGCCCGACCGCACCCCTATCCGAACCCGGCCCGCAAAACCGTGACTGGCGGAAGGTTGCGCCGGGGTTTGTGGTCTCCGCACGTACCGGATCTACGGGGATCCAGCACATCACGCGCAAACAGTAGTCTAGCATAAATCCCAAAAAAGAAGAAGAAGAAGAAGAAGAAAAGGAATCAAGAATTTAAAAAAACAAATACAAATAAGAACGATCCGCGAATGCATGCTCGCGGACCTTCTCGCGGACTCCTTTGATAGAGTTACGGATGCACGTATGTTTTAGCTGCATGCGCATCTCTTCTCTCGTCTAACTAACACACTCACTCTCTCACACACACATATTCTCTTTTCATCTCGTTCGTTTTTCTTTTCCACCGTTTAGTACAAATGCATGCATCATAGTGGCCTTCGATGTGCAAGTATGCATGACGTGATGCATGTAGCTCGCGCGCATGCTGTCGTTGTTGTGTCGCACGTAAAGCATGTGCATGGAGAAACTAGATAACGATGAAAGCATGATGATGATGATGATAATGCATGATGATTGTTGCATGTTATGCTGCATGTGTAGCACCGGTCCTCCTTCTTCCTCATTCCTCTCCCCCCTCTCGGGCACATATATACACATATACACACACCTGCAGTAGTTATCCCGCATGGTGCATGTGCATCGTGGTTGTGCATGCTCGTAACAATTGTGTCTCAAACGTGTTTGTCGCATGAAATGATTCTCTCGCATGATGGCATTAAGCATTAGTTTTGCCTTTTTTCTCTCTCTCTTTCTCCTTTGTTCCACCCCTATTACTATTACGTGGTGCTTTCAAACGCTGCTACTGCAAACAATCAAAGCACGGGGCAAAAATGTACATCACAACTACACCGAAAATGCGCCTTTGTTTGCATGGTTCGATAAATCGCATCTTCATATGGCATGGCATGGTATGGTATGCGTTTTTTTTTTTGTTCTCCCTTCTCCATTTCTTAGTTGTTGCTACATTTCATCCGCTAGCGTCTAGCGGGCCAAATCATCCAGGTGCATGCTGCTGCACGAATGCATGTGCGCTTCTGCACGACACCTAGCATGTTCTGGAACCTTGTGCATGGTGCATGACAAGGATTGCATGTTGTCTTTTTATTTCCCCTCCCCCCAGCTCCTCTCCACCACCCTTCCCTGCTCAACGGTCTTCTCGACCGTACCTCCCCACTCCTTATCAGTAATGGTTTCCTCTAGCATGGGCGCACTCTACCATCCTCCCCAGTTTCCGTTTTTATCACGAAACACCGGCCACAATTGGAATGTTTTAGATGAAAAAAAGAAGAAAAAACACACACAAGAAATAAGTTTAAAATTTTAAATCTTTCTCAAACCGACACCCCCAGCCCCTCTCCTCAATCCACCCAAAATAACAAAAAAAAATCCACAACGACACAACCACACCACACAGAGAGCGAACTGAATGCACACAACACGACGATGGCATTTTCCGAATCTGCCACCTACCCGGCACCGGAAATAAAAACCCCTACTTCCGTTTCCCCCCCTCCCCACCTTTCCTACTCTTTCTCCACCTGCATGAACGGTGGTTTTTTGTTTCATTTTTAGTTTGTCTCTTTAATGGAAATTCAACACCTGGAAAAGCGGGCACGCTTTGGTGTGGCGTCGGCAAAGAGTGGCATTAAAAATGTGGGGTGGCCTAGAAACAGCATACAAACTAGAAACGCTGACCATTTGTATGTGTATTTTATTTGTCCCATCATGCAATCCTTACCATTTGGTGGGAATATTGTTAAAACAGATAAAAACTATGCTGTGTACTCCAAAAAAAAAGGAATTACCTTAAGGGAAAACATACACCCCCTAGACCCCCATTTTCTTTTTAATGCCACCCAGTAGCACCAGTGCCTGCGTGTGTGCTTTTTGTGTTGTTTTCTCTCAACAACAATGCCTACCACCTACCGCTATGGATCGTTTTTCCCCCTTCCACCCCCTTTCTCAACCAAACACTACAAAAATAAACAAACGATATCAAGCTTTCAAGGTTCATGGATTTTCCAGTGCTATTTTCCCAATTTCCCACCCCATTTTGTAAGGGTTTTTTTTCACGTTCAGGCTTTAATTTACATACCTTCGACCGGTTTTCTACCACCAGCTCTGCTAGCAGTCCTTATCGAAACCGATTTTCCGATTTTCCTCCCACCCCATCTGCTGGAACACATCCTTCGTCTGTCTTACCCGCTTTAGTTCCAGTGCCACCAGATACCGATTAACATTCCTTACATTCTGATCCTCTTGTGCAGTTATTCTTTTTTATCATCTTCCCACCTTCTTTTCCACCTAGTGTACCTTGTGCGCATCGTTTTTTTTTTTTCTACTCCTTTTACAATCTCTTTTTTACGGGCTCGATTTTTATCTACTTTCGGGATCCTTTATTAGTAATTACTACTTCCTCTGTCCCCTTTTTTTACACGCGTTTCCTTTTGTTTCGAGTTTGTTTGATCTCAAGTAATTTGTCTATTTTATCTTTATCTCCTTCCTCTGTGACTTTCTCTTTCACATAACAAAAAGTAATAGTTTTAAAATTGTATTGCTCTGTCTCTTTCCCACCGTTTCTCTCATGTGTTGTCCAACGAAAGACTCTCCAACCCATTGCAGTGCAGTTAATCATTTCGACTAGGGCACATCATGACTCATCCATGATGGCCTCAACTGTGACCAACCGGATGGAAACTACCATACCTTGTTCCCCCTTTTTGCCAATCCCCTTCCCATGTGTTGTTTCATTTGATATCTCATCCCTCCCTTGCAATGGTCCGATAAGGATATTTTCGATTAATTATCGACATTCCTCCCATTCTTGTACCTTGTAACATAACTCACAAAGTTTGTGTTCGTTGCAAGGCTTTTTTCGTTTTTATTCCCAATTTCTCCCCTCCTCAGTAATTTTAGTATTTAAGCGCTCCCGGAGATTTAGACATACCACTGTTTCCAGCGAGGGAATGTTCTAGGGAAAGTTCGATTCCATCCACACACGATATATTGCTCAATTAGAAGAAAAAAATCATATCGTCTCCCATGGACCTCTTTTTATGTTTTTCCACCTGCTTCCTTCAGTGACCTCCTCTTCCAACTATTTCCGGTTTATAAAGGCAACATGGCAAAGGAATCGATTTAAATACTTTGCATCCTAAGTTGGCAAAATAGACCGGAAAAACAAGATTTTATAAATCTTTCCCCAATCCTTCCTTCCGTTACCGTGTCTGCGTTATTGAGCCTACCCTTGTAGATTAGCTTCCACTCCAATCTCCAACCGTCCGAACCCGTTCTCGCTCTCTGTTTTTCACTCTTTTGCTCTTGCCAAAACCGCCCCCCCCCTCCACCCCTCCATTCGCCCGCTCTCCATTGACCCAACTAGCTATGTCTCGTTTGTTTTTAAAATACCTAACATTCATTCCAAAATTAACAAACTCCAAAGAAAAAGAAAAGAAAATATAACAAACAAAAAAATACCCCCAACTATACAATCATCGCCGTCGTTTTAGTTTAAGTGCACACACATACACATAGTATGCGTACAGAGGATGTGACCATATTACTAATGCAATTTTCCTTTCGTCTTTCAACATGGCTGCCCTCCAACCACCGGTCACCGGCCATCGAATCACCGTTGATCTCCAACCAATAACGTGCAAACAAAACACACTAAATACATGCACACATGCTAAACACGAACACCAATCTGCAAAACGAAAAACCAAAAAAAAAAACATGACGACCCCGTAGGAGTACAGTGTACAGCTCACGTTCCGAGAACAGTGGCTGGACGAACGATTAAAGTTCGATGACATCGGAGGTAAGTATTGCGGTGCGGGTAGTAGCACCGGGGATGGGTAGAACCGGGGAAGATGGCTTGTAAACTTTAGCTCCCGAAAGGCAAATTAATTTTACCGAACACACGATCTTTTATCCTCTTCGGCAACAGATTTCATTACAAGTTCTTTTTTTTTACTGTGCCGTTTGCCCGTATTTCTATAAATGTGTAAGTGTTTGTTTTTCTTTTTCATTTCGGGCTGGGATCAGAGTAGATCTTGTTGTAGTGGATACCTTTTTGCTAGCATCTTTCGGCTGTAGTGTCATCTTGTCAGTCCCAGCATAAGCGCAGGCGTTCGTGCGTTTCTCCCATCCGTGCGCTCGGTGCCGGTTCGGTTCAGCGCTCGCCGTACAGATTAAATTTTCGCTAAACGTCATAAGCGTTTCAATCATCTGCTTTAGCGGGAAATTAGAGTAGGCTTTGCACCGCCATCGTCACCACCCCGGTCCAGCCGAAACTCGGCTCCAAAAAGCAAACGCAAACCCTCCTCCACCTGGCACGCCCGGTTTGCCAAAATCAGCACTACAAGGACCCATCCGGGGAACCGGGATGAGGGTTTGGGTACCGAAAATCATTTTCATCGCCTTCGCCTCGATCGTAAATTCGATATGTTACACTCGGCTTGCCACTCGTTTGATGTGGGAGAGTGTGGGAACTGGGAAGCCATAATAATGTTTTTGCCCCGTCCGTGTCGTCGTCGGGCGCCTACATGTAGGCACACCGCATTTACAACAGCCATCTCTCATCATCCAACGCTCGCGGTAGTCCGTTTGCCCGTCCCGCTTCCCGATCAAACGTCGCGCACGTGCTTGTTTCGCAGTTCCGGTAGCCCTTCCACCAAACCCCGGTACAGCTGAAGGAGGAAAGGGAAAGCTTCCGAACGCCATCGATTACCGGAACAAACTTGAAATTCTTCTTCCCAAAACCCGACCCCGTCCTGTTAATACGTCCCGTAGCCCCGCGGGGCAACTTTGCCTAGTGCCTAGATTGCTGACGAAATTCGATTACGCTTCATCGACCGATACCAAACCCAAGGGCTACGGGCACACATCAACCAGCAAGAACGTCCCCAAGAACGTGCCAATCAAGGGCTTTTCGCTCCCTCGGGGAAGAACGAGGTTGGAACAACTTTTACCATCGGTCGGGTTCCCTCATTCCCTTCACACCTTTTCCTTCTAGATCTTGTTTTTTTCGAATTCGCAACACTAGAAAAAGAAAAAAAAATAACACACGGGAACCGGCTATTTGAACGGAGGCAATCAGCGTTCGAGAAAAATCGCGAACTCTTGCGAAATATTGATATTCCCATCCAGGACGACCGTCCCACCCGTCCGTCTCCCACCGAACCGAGATCTAGGTGACGCTTCCTTCGGCCAAACTTTACCAGCTCGTTGGGCATTTCCGGTACGAATCTTTAAACATTGACACATACGCCATCGTTCGTCGAGCATGTGTAGTCCTTAATATGTGAATCCACAACCTTTCCCGGTCCACCTTCCCCAACCCCTCGGCTCACAAATAAACCAGAACTCGTGTTTTTCTGGTGCGCTTCCATCGACTTCATCATATCCGAGTGGGAGAGAAAATCCGAACCCCGGAGGGAAGTCCCAGAAACGCAATAATGCTGATAAAATGAGTCCCCGGCGGAGTACTACCGGGAGCGTCGCAAACAGTAAACACATGTTCTCTATCCGTTTCCGGCACCGGAAGCGGTTCAATTTTTTCTTTCCTTTTTTTTTGTTGCCTTTTGCTGTGGAGAAGACATTTTCGTGAAAGAAACCAAGGGAAAGAAATCAATTTGGTCTCGGTCGGCTCGTTAGGAGGGCAAGAAATCAATATGTACATACAGAGGAGGACGAATCCAACCGTCGGCAACGTCGTCGTCGTCGTACTGGTACGGTCATGGGTTATCCGGTGAGATGCGAAAAAAAACCATTACCAGTTCGTCACATACCATCTGAAACCCGTCCAGGGGCAACCTGCCCGTGTCCCTTGTGCTGCAGGGTCCGCGCCAGCACTGTAAACTGCCCGTTCGGCGCAGCATGGTTTCAGGCTCGAGGCAATCCACGCACAAGCACACAAGCACGCACACCTCTCCGCTGGACGCGCACATACAAGCACACACCGACAAAAAATAATCATAAAAAAATACAAGCGGTACGGACGAGCGGTTAAGGGCTGGTCGACGAGGGCCATGAAACACGGATCTATCATCGACTACGGTCTATAGCAGTCTACGCCTTCGTTCGGTCTTCGGTCAGTGTATGTCTAACAAGGGCTGTAAAGTTTACATATCAATCATAATTTACCTACCCACCAACCAATGGTTCGAAACTCTCACAAACATCCCGCCCCTTGGCACTACAACCAAAAAGAACAGACAACTTCTTCAGAGACGCGCCCCGTCTAGGCATGAAATTCAAACAGGTCTTCGACAACACCTCCCAACACAGACGAGACTGCGTGTTATGTGTTTATGCAGTGTAGTCAAACTAGACACTCATCCCATCCGTGCGATGGTGTCTGTTATAAGGTTCCCAATTTTCACTCCCCCCGGAGGTTATTCCCATTCCACTGCTCTTTTCTGCGTGAATGCGTGATAAAAAATGGATCAAAATTGACACTCCACAATCTTAACGACTCGTGCGTATACTAGCGCTCCGATCCTGTGTAAATTTCCACACCGTTCAACTAGAAGACTAGAAGCGCTCTTGCTTTCGCCTACAAGAAATTGGTAGATGCGAACACAAACTGTCCTAAGCAAACAGTGGCTAGAGTTCGAAGAATCAGAACCCGGGTCAGCGAAGCTCGAGGTTCTTTTTTTTAACTCTTGTTTTCGTTCCACCATCCTATTCACATTTAATTCCTCTTTAAACTACTCCCCGATGACCCATTTCGGGAGGAAATAAAATGAAATAATGGAAGATTTATTGTTTCGGGTGCACTTTGGTTCTTAATCAGATATTCTCAAATTCTCGTCGGAGGCTGTGAAATAGCGCCACCCGCCCCACCCTGGTCGGTTTAGGTTTTTAGAGCCAAGCGTGACAGATAATTAATCAGAAGATAAATGTGAAAAGTTGATCTCCATTTTAAAAAGCGGCAGGTTGCGCAGAAGGACACGATAGGGAATTCGTTCTTCTCCGTTTTTTTGTTTTTGTTGTTGCTAAAAATGCTCCATTTCGACTAAGTGAAGCGAAACGTCATCTGTTGCCGTGCGGCTACACGCTGAAATCTTCAGCGAAACGAAATTTTTTTGACAAGCGAATTTCAACGCTTCAAGCTGTCACCAACAGCTGACTGGGGAAATGTTGTTTACGGAAGCTGCGTAAATATCAACTAACAACTGTTTATTTGGAATTATTCTGAAAAAATCGGTCCTCCGTGCTCATCCATTGCGTTTAGGAACAAAATGAGACAATATAGCAGCTGATATTTTTCATTTTACACTGCCATTCAGTACACATGGCGATGCAATTCATAAACAAACAACAGCCCGCCATTTTGCGCCAGCGTCGGCCAAGCGTTTACGAAGCGTTTTCTTTCACGAATTCAGCTGTCAAAAAATTTCGTTTCGCTGCAAATTTCAGCGTGTAGCCGCACGGTTGGGTTAGAAAAAGTAGTAGTAGTAGGGAGAAATGTCACTGCTGTCAGGAAGGATGCAAAACGTCAGCATGACAGGAGAAACAGATCAAGTGTTTTAAAAGTGTCGTTTGTTAAAAGCCTTCAATTAAGTTGCCATCGCAACTAAAGCTCTACACCACTTCTCTTCACATACCCTCGCGTTCTGTTTCTGTCTCTCTCTCTGTCTGTCTGTCTGTCTCTCACATACACACACTCTCTTTCACTGTCTTCACTTCTTCTTCCTCGCTCTTCACGCAGGCCGCTTAAAGTACCTTACACTGACCGAAGCAAACCGTGTGTGGATGCCTGACTTGTTCTTCTCGAACGAGAAGGAAGGTCACTTCCACAACATCATTATGCCGAACGTCTATATCCGTATCTTCCCGTACGGATCGGTACTATATAGCATACGTATTTCACTCACGTTGGCCTGCCCGATGAATCTCAAGCTGTACCCACTGGATCGTCAGGTGTGCTCGCTGCGTATGGCAAGTTGTAAGTACCGTTTTCTCAAAGCCGTACATACTCAAACACCCACAGACAACACCAGATGCGTCCTTCGTTCCAATACCCGATGTTGTATTGCCCTTCCTAATTCCTGTCCCAAGAAACATACCCACACACACACACAAGATACATCAACTCCAAAATGGCAGAAACCTCGCTGCTCACTGCAATGTCCGTTGCCTGGCGTTCTAACACACCACGGACTAATCGGGTGCCGTGCTTCTCCGCAGATGGTTGGACGACGGCCGATCTAGTGTTTCTGTGGAAGGAGGGCGATCCCGTGCAGGTGGTGAAGAATCTGCATCTGCCTCGGTTCACGCTGGAGAAGTTCTTGACCGATTACTGCAACAGCAAGACCAACACCGGTAAGCGTTTGCGTTCTGGGCGCGGCTCCCAAGAGCAGAGCTTTTTCTTTGTTATCCGCGTGCCTGTCACTTGCGACCCACTTCACATCCACCGTGGCCGTTTTCACAAAGCGTCACTAACGTTACGTACCGCATTCTTGTCTGCTTGCGACTCGCATCTTCACATCTCCCACAGGTGAATACAGTTGCCTGAAGGTGGATCTGCTGTTCAAGCGCGAGTTCTCGTACTATCTGATCCAGATCTACATCCCCTGCTGCATGTTGGTCATCGTGTCCTGGGTCTCGTTCTGGCTCGATCAGGGCGCGGTACCGGCCCGGGTATCGCTCGGCGTTACCACCCTGCTTACGATGGCCACGCAAACGTCGGGCATCAACGCATCGCTGCCGCCCGTCTCCTACACGAAAGCCATCGACGTGTGGACCGGCGTCTGTCTGACGTTTGTGTTCGGGGCGCTGCTCGAGTTTGCCCTGGTCAACTACGCGTCCCGTTCAGGTTTGCTAATTTTATTGTTCGTGTATGTGTTTATCTGTGTCGCTGCGATGCGTTTATGGGTTCACTATTTTTGTATACTTACGTTACAAGCCCACTTACTACTTTCCCCTACCCATTCCAAACTTTTACCTTTCCTTCACGCGACGAATGGTACTGGGTCCGGTCCCTTGGGTACTTGGCAGCGACCATTTTTCCAGCACTAAAAGCACGTGACAGCAGAAGCTGTGAAACCTGCTGTAGTTAACACAGTAGTAACCGGAACAGCAACAGTCCCAGCAGACAGCTGTCAAGTGTCAAACTCTCTGCCTGTTAGCCCGCGCTAGCTGCCTGGTACGTGGCTGTTGCGAGACGGCGTTACCCAAGCAATCCAAGAGGTGCGGGCACCATAACATTCGTACCGTGTTTCACTGCTGTACAGTTGCTGTTTTATCTTCACTCCATTTATCTGTGTACGTCCGAGTTTTGTCTTTTGCGGCAACAAAATAGAAAAAAATAGATCCTGTTACCAACTTCCTTACTTTGGTTTTGCCACTGTCCGCGTTTTCACATATGTGCTCGTCGTTCTTACGTTCCTGTATTTCTGGGCTGAGTTTTCCGTTGTTTGTTATACTGCAATAACCTTAAATAATACAACCGTAGTTCGAACCGATTATAATGATGTCACCCGCATCTCTTTTTTCGTTTCTTTTCTCCTCTCCTCCTGCTGCTCACGTCACTCACGTTACGTTACGTTACCGGTTGCGTTACTCGTCCGCTGCATCGACACATTTTTGTCATTTCTTGCGCGTTCAATTATTCGTTTCCCGTTTCCCGTTACACTTTTACGTTGCGTACGTTACATCCCACCATATCGCCCCATTCTTACGTTATGTCGTTTTCGCTCATTTTCATCCCACCGCTCCCAATTTCGCAACATTTCAAATTCGTGTTTCCTTCACGCGTGTATACCGTCGTAAATCAATCACAAAATGACATTTTCGCTATCGCTGTCAACCCATCTGTCATACTGTATAACACTACTACGATTGATACTGTGTGTGGGCGCACAACGCAACGCGTACTTGATGCACGTTTTGTGTCTACGCTTTCAATCAACAATAACGATCACTTTTGCTCAAATCGAACACCAATCGTGCGAATCACTGTCTCACACGCATTTACTATTTGCTCAAAATAACGTTCCCCGTATTTTCTGTAACGTATTTTACTTACCTTTTGCTGCCCATTTTGCATTCCACGTGGTTTGCATACCACTCAAACTCACACACACACACCCCCCACTTGATGTATTGCTGTCTATTTTGACAAATCCTTAATAACTGGGAATCCTCAAACCATCTCCGCACGTCCATACTCATACACCCGCCTTTCATACACCCGTCGTATCGTCACCAATCGAACGCCACATCCTTCATTTTTTCCTCCCATTTTGGAACACATAAATTCTTTTGCGCTTCTATATCAATCCATTCATGCTCACCAAGCGGATAGGGCAGCAGACATGCACCGAGAGAATATGAAGAAAAAGCGCCGTGAGATGGAGCAGGCCAGCCTGGACGCAGCTTCGGATCTGTTGGACACCGACAGTAACGCCACCTTTGCGATGGTTCGTATCGGGCAGGGTTTGCGCGGGATATATGCAAAGCGCCGGGACCTAACCTCTCCCTAACCTTCTGGATATAACTAAAACAAAAAAAAAAACAGAACCGAGAATGCATCCACCAGAAAAACGTTTGGCTACGTCTATACTGTACGCTTGGTCTAGAGCTGCAGTCAAACCATTGTTCAACAGTAATCTTATCTTATCCACTAGGGATGAGTGTAATAACTGTCATACAGTAGTACCGTGCATAGTAGTCCGTTTTGTTACTATAGCTTCTCCACTGCAAAACTGCTATGATGTATGTGTGTCATCCATCAATATTGCCACCCAGAGTGCTGCTACTACTGCTGCAAAGCTCCTTTCATATTTGAATTTAACATTTACTTCCAAATTTGTTTCATGTACCCGCAAACAAACAAAACATAATCCCAACTTCTCGAAGCTATTTCGGTTTGGAAATTAAGGAACAACTTCATCTCCAGCAACAACCAAAAAAACTACTAACATATTCTAACATAGAGTTACGGGCTGGCTGTCAGTTGGAGTAATTGCCTGCATTACATTTTCCAGAAACCGTTGGTACGCCATCCCGGTGATCCGTTGGCACTGGAGAAGCTACGCCAGTGCGAAGTGCACATGCAGGCCCCGAAGCGGCCAAACTGCTGCCGTAGCTGGCTGTCAAAGTTCCCAACCAGGTAAGCTTAGTCGTGCTATGTCTTCGTATCTCCGTCCACCAAACCCAAAACCGTACGTGTGCCCTATCGCTCTTTCTCACACTTTCTCGCTCTATCTATCGCCCTCGCGCTCTTTCTCTTGTGTCTTGTCGAAAAAACCCTTTTTGAAAACCCCTTCTTAAAAATGGCGCACGCACGTCACTGACATCATCCAGATAGTGAAACCAAAGCGGAACCTGGAAGGACCGTTTTGCCGAGCGAAGTTTTTAACGTATTTTTCTTCCGTTTCCATCCTTCCGTTACACCGGCACACACACACAAACACACAGTGTGGTTGTATTCTGTTTTGTCTACTTTCTCTTCTGTCCGTTGTGTTTTAGTCGATTGGTTTTGTGCAACCTTTTTCGTTTCCCACAAACACAAACACACACACGCCTTCAAAATCCGGTAAAAACACCTCTACTTACAATCACCCAAATACACGGTTCACTAGAATAAATTCACAATGAATCTACCAACACCTGACAACACGAGGAAGCGCTTGACACAGTGCCACTCTTTCTGCTCCATTTTGTTTGTCACAAACACCCTGAGTACCCCTTGTTCCTTGCCCTCACACAACCGTTGTCTTCATCTTGAGTCACACTGTCACGGCCTGAAGAAACGAAGATCTCTTATCGCACAATCGGATCCCGTGGCGGTACGATTCAAGCGAGCGATGTTATGTTCCACTATCGCTGGCAGGAATTAAGTGGCCCGCATTGCATCGTTGGTGTACGTGCGAAAAATATGTAATGTGCATCTGTTTTGTTCTTCCATGTTACGGAAATCACGGCTATTGAAACAAAAACAAACCAATGCTTCAATACTCAAAACCAATTGAATCGAATAACTTCATCCCGAACACACCCGACTACTTAAAGCCCCTTCAAAAAGGTGCCGTGTCTGGGACGAGGGTAATTACTTTTACTACTACCACTTTACTAATTTCGCCTTTCTATCGCTCTATAATTACTATCATAAGCCACTCTCGTACATTTTTAACTACTGTTTTGTTTTCATTTCTATGCAACTCTTTGCTACCAAACTATATACTGCATACCCGACTGCTGTTTGTTGTTTTCCGTATTTTAATGCTCCGTATTGGTTTTTCGGTCTTCTATCACTCCTTCCTTATAAAACTAGCGTCTTTTGCGTTATGTGCTCATTTACTCGAAATCTGCCTTTTCGCGTACACCTTTCTCGATGAGCATATTCCTCACTGACAGTTTTGTTAAAAGCAACTAAACAACTGGCCTATTGGGGGTTTGTTTTTTGGATATCTGTGCGCTTGAATAAATGCAATCAATATTAAATTTCGCATTTTCAAAGATGCCTGATAATCTAACCGAACACTGAAGCTCGTAGTGAATTGAATAAAAACTACTTACATTGCATACCTTTAGGCGCATTGTAGAGTTGCATACCTTTAGGCGTATTGCAGTTGGAGTCAGACGCCCAAATTCAAACGTTTCATCAAGCGCATTGCCTAACTTAAGGCGTAAATTGAATCGCAAATAATTTTCCGCGGAAAGCCGCTTTTTGTACGTTTGTTTCTTTAAACAGAACTGTCAAAGAGGCCATCATTGTTCGAGTAAATGCTAATAGATAGTATAACCCATCATCCCCATCATGCATCTTGCAGTCGACAAACGATCTGTTACATCATACTCTACCTACTCCTAGCACTGCCGAAGCCGAACCCTGTGCGTTTTGTGTTGTGTTGAGTTTTCAGCAGCTTGGTTTGCGTTTAGTTTTGTAACCGAGTAGAACACATTAGCTTCGGTTTCATACTCGACCGCTTTACCGATTCGATGCCGTATCCTAGCCTCATACAATCTTTCTCCATCCGTGTTTTCTCATGTTCTCATGTGAAATTGGACGATCCGCACCGCTGCGTGCGGAAAACAATAACACATCTCGCCAAACCATTCCCCCTTTCGGAACATGCTGTAGCAGCCTTTTGTTTGTAAATATTCATCCCATTTTCATGTCGCCCATGACGGTAGCGTCCTTCGCGGTAACAATGCAAAAGAAGTAGGTTTTACCGACCGTCTTCAGCTGTGTTCCATAGCTTCACCATGCTAACCATCCCGACCGGACCGAATGTGTGCGACCGGATGCTCATTCATACACGCTCATGCCAATACACCAACACACCATTGTCACCAACACCAACGACACCACCGACAACAGCCACATAAAGCAACAGACACTCTCGTTCATTTCTTGATGCGCTCCTAATTTTAGTCTTCTATTTCGTTAGTTTACCTTCCGATCTTCCACGAAAAAAAATAATAAAAATCCTACTAAAGCTTGTCAGTCATTTCACTAGGTCCCGATCCTTTTGTGGCTGCTAGCACCGTTTAGTCTCGAACGGATCTGTTCCAGCAACAAAATCTATCTAATCCCTCTAACATTACCGTTATTGAGCGAATTGTTGTTTTCCACTTGTTTTCCCATACATTTATCTTACTCACAGTTTTCAGTTTTTTGGTTTTGTATGCATCGAATGAAACTTCATCACGCTCATTGAAATAGCTCAACCATATACTATATATATATATATTCTTACTAGATTACTTACCTTGTCTTGTCTGCATACGTTTTCGTTGTGACGTGATGATCAATCTAGTCCAGTTAGTTGATCGTTCGTGATCACCTATGTAGCTCGCGATACGTACGACCGTGCGTGCCATAATGCACCGTTGTTAATCTGAGTTGTTTTCTTTTCCTGTCTCTGTTCCGATCTGCTTCTCCTGCCTATCGACGCAATCGAATCTGCAGACAATGCTCGCGCTCGAAGCGCATCGACGTTATCTCCCGGATAACGTTCCCGCTGGTGTTTGCCCTGTTCAACCTGGTCTACTGGAGCACCTATCTCTTCCGCGAAGAGGAGGAGGACTAAGCGTGTAATGCTACCACCCGTACTAATGTTAGCAATAGAACCCGCGTAGTAGCAGCGTAGCCGCCCTATGTCCACTGTTCCTCTTAAGTGACCGGTTCCAGCAACACTACGTGCCCCGTACTCCATAGAGCTCCAGGAGATGGAGATGACTTCAAACCCAGGAACAAACAAAATGGCCGATGAAAGAAAAAAATAAAGCCACACGCGATGTCTGTACTGTGACGCACATCACGCAAGCTTACGCCTCACGGTTGAACAATGGAGAAGGAAAAGGGTCGTCAAGGCAACAACCAACATACAGTCAATCGCTCAACACAACAGTAACAACGCACTAAGTCAACCTTTCGGGCCGTAAGGTACGAACAAATGTTACGCACAGTTTCATCAGCACCGCAACAAGCTCAGCTTAGTATATCGACGCAACAACCAACCAACCAACCAACCAAACAACCAAACAAGCATGCCTGTTAATATGTAGCACATAGTTCAGTTGCAACAAGCAGCAAATACACTTATGGAGAGAAATAGAATCATTACCGGCACACATATACACACAGAATATAGTTAACTGCACGGCAGTAATCAACCTCCTTGTTGGCACCATTAGCTAGGTAAGCTGATGGTATCGTACAAGGACAACCCCATCACAACAGGACACGCGAAAAGCATGTTAAAATATCATTCTCAGGCAGGATTACTGTTCAATCTATCTCCAAAAACTCAAAGGCTCATTTAACTTCCCGACGGTAGTGTTTGTTACAAGGATTGCATACATCTAGGCGTGCTTGCTCCATTGTGGTTAGTTTCTCTGAAATGGTTTATTTGAACAGGTTTTTTTTGTTAAAAAAATACAAATAAAACCACGCACATCTACAAAACCCATGCTGCCATTTGCTCGGTTTCTTCAGTAGTTTAAACAGATAGTGCCTTTAGCTTGAATTGAGTTCACCCTTTTTGATCGGCATGCTCTACATCACGGACTCTTTTTTCTTAACCAAAGCAGGAAGTTATTTTCAGGAACAGTAAGCTCACTTTAATCAAACACATACACATCTACAACAACAAAAAAACACTCACACACAGCCACAGTCAGTGAACGTCCCGATCCCATTAAGCTAGTGCCATAGTTGTTAAAACATTTGCGGTTGTGAATGCGGACCGGGACAAATATATGCACACGTACACACACACATACGGTTGGAAAGTGATCGTTTAGGCTCAATTTCTTCCTCCATTCGTTCGTTCATGAAACTGTTATACCTGTTGGAAAATGGCTCCTCCGCCATAGTTAGGGGGGGGAAAAACCATAGACCATTTTTTCCTTTACGAAGAACTGAATTTCTAAAGCAACAATCAGCCAGAAGTGCGTGTGTTTCGTTCTTGTGTTATCCCTGTTTCTCTTGCGCTAAAGTAAAACAAAACACGAACAGAGAATTAAAACTACCAATATCCACAAAACCCGTAGAGCGTTTGAGGGGGACGCAGTCCAACACTGTTAAGTGCTAACCGTGCAGTCGTTGCAAA
>KI423404.1:20283-31351 GCA_000473375.1 Anopheles culicifacies
AAGATGGAAGAAAGAATCGTACAGAAGTAGAAAAAAAGATAACAAGAAAAAAAAACCCGAAAAGTAAGCTAGCTAAACGCGTGTTAAAGCATTACCGAATCAAAAAAAAAAAACAAAGAAAACTGAAAACTGTTCTCTGTAGTGTTTTTTCTAAGTAAGTACACAACAACAACAAAAAAAGGGAAGAAAATAATGCTAGAAAGAGAGAGAGAGAGAAGCTAGATGAGGAGTAGAAAACAAAAAGATAAAACTTTAACAAGCTAGATCCCAGCTATTCGATGAGCTGCGTTATGTGGTTGCACGTGTTTTTATATGAAATTTTAAACGTATTTTCTAGATCGAAAGCTCTAGACACGAATCCTGGAGGGAGATCCGGCTGGGTAAATTAAAACTGGACGGGCAGACGGGGCGGAGTGTGAACTAGTAAACGAGTGTGAACTAGAATTAATCTTCTTCATGCGCCAGTTAGTTTGTTTTTCTCTTTACCTCGTTTGTGTTTCTTATCGTTTGCAACATTTTCTAACCAAACAACAAAAAACAAATCCACCACTTTGGGTTCACGAAACAAACCATTCGCGGCTCGAATCGAACCGAAGCGCACCGAAGCATTTCGGGTTTCCCGGCGTGGAAAGCCAAAACCCAAGATGGTAATTTCCTCTCGTGCTGGACGTTACAAAAAAAAAGCGGTAAGAAAGTTTTTTGGTACGCAGTTGTATAGTTTACAGCATTTTTCACGCAGATGCGAAATTCGTAGTAGTTTCGAAGCGAACAAACTGCGCTCGCGAACAAAACAAATCGAATTTCCCCTATTAAACTGTATAGTTCGAATCGGGTTGTGGTTATATTTTGCCGTTGCCGTGGCGACCGTTGTAGGGTTCCGCCCGCCGGACTGAAATATTTCCATTTCATAATGAAAGATTTCATGCACGTGTGCGTGTGCGGCCGTTGTACGGTGAATGTGGCCTTCCCTTCTTGGCCTGGCTCATCGGATTTTAGATTAACAAAAAAGCAAAAACGAAAAAGAAGACAAAAAAACAAACACAAAACGGAAACTCATCCCAGGTCCGGCGTTAGTGCGATACCGTCGCACGAAATGTTTTGTTTAAATGTGTTGTGGCTGTTGTAAGCATACTGTTAGCACACTGTTCTCATAGCATTGTATCACATCCTGCATCAGCAGCAAATCAAAAGGCAAATAAGGGAGGAAACTCACTCTACGGCATTGTTGGCAGTATGTCCATTATCAAGGCCTGAACAACTGCACACATGCAAACGAGAACAACAACAAACCAAAATACTGATGTATCGCTAATCGAGTGTAATAAACAATCAAAGAGCAAATCTTATCTACGTAAAATATGGCAAAAGGTGTCAAAAACAATCTGTCTATAAAACATAAAGCTGTAGATTTTCCTACGTGACGTGTTGTGTGTTAAGCGGTCGAACGGTAGAGGAAGGAGAGCAGAGGAAAAAAACCCTTGTAACTGTGGTGCTGTGCATTAAACAAACAAAACCAGAAGTAAACAACACAAGATTTTAACGAACATGTTATTCGTACCGAGGCGATTCCCACACCGAGAACCGCACGGCCTATAGCTGGGTGGGTTCGTAACGATCTAGCAGCTAACTAATTATATTGAAAGACGTACGAGCAGCTCCACCCAATTGGCATCTTCCACTGTTTTCTGCCATTGCCACTCTTACACCAGTAACCTAACGGCAAAGCTCCAGCGGAGCCACTGAAATACCATCAAGCAAGATGTTGTCCATAAGCAGCCTAGAAGCGATATATATATAAATATATAGATAAACTCTCTAAAACACTTACCCAGCACAGACTAACACTTTCATTTCAGACGATCAGAACAGGGTGGGTAAGATATCAGTAAACGGGAGTAAAATCGTGTAGTAGCAACCGTAATGTACTTGTGTAAAATATACTAGTGTCGAATCTTTGAACGTTTCATGTTAAACCAAAAGCAAAACACAAACTCCCCTCGTGCGGATGTGCATGGCAACGCCAAACAAACAAAGGATAAATAGATCTTTAACAAAAAAAAAAAAAAACAGAGCAAACATTGAGATATTAAGCCACATTAAGGTTGCTTGATGTCGAGTGCCGGTGCCACACTGGCGATGCTCGACGATGAGATGTCTATGGATAAGTAGTAGTTACTTAAAATGCACGTTCTCCCTCCGCCGAGGTAAAACAAAACGCTGTAACCACAGCAACCACAGAGAGGGAATAGTATGATGTTTTTGTTTTTTCCTCGAAACCTAAAGCTCACTGAGATGCGGGAGAGCTGCACTGGGCATGGGCATGGAGATGGATTAAAATTAAGTAGACACACACACACAGAGAGAAGCGTGCAGGAGTCTATTGTTTGTATAGTGATGGGGGGCGGGGCAACATGGGGTGAACATGTAAAAAAAAACAACAACAACAAACAATAGAATACCAATGGAAAGTAACAAGCGTTATAAAAGTGATGGTTTGACTTTTTGAAATATTTCATTATTTAACAGCACTTGGGGCTGCTACTTTGTCAAATTCGTTTCTCCACACCTGTTCTCTACACATTTGTTTTCTTTGTTAGTTCTTAATGCATTAAGTGTAGTCGGGTCTCGAGTTTTCTTTGCCATCCGTTATGTCACGCCACTCGGTTCCCTGTGTCACTCGTTACTACGCTACCAGCTTGTCTGTAGCTTGTTATTATTACTATTAATGGTTACTACATCAGCGTTTCGGTACAATTAATTGTTCAGCTTCATCGTTCCATCAGACGTTATCAATTAGACACGATCAGGAATGCCGGCTCTCTCATACTGTCTCTCTCTATCTAGCGCGATGCATAGTCTCGTATAAGTTAGTTTATAAATTAGGATAAACAAAACAAAAAAGGCTAACACTAATTGATTACCGAGCGAGAAGCGCGGAACGCGTATGAGTGGGGATAGCGAAGGGGGGTAAAAAAGAAAACACACGAGACGGACGCAGATTGGGATTAAACGGAAATAAATTATATACAAAAAACCGAAAACACGTACACGTGTATGTCATTTTCGTTCTACTACTGGGTTCTTCCATCCGAAATGGACGTCCTATCACACTAACTACTGGGTTTGGAGCGTTATGGCCTACTGCTCATTGCGCATTACTTCTTCGTATTTTCCCTGATCCACTCCATGTACTCGCTGATGCGCGTGTAAACTCCTGGGTAGCCCGGTTCGCCACACTTATTCCCGAACGAAACGACACCGACCTGTGTCCAGCGTGCCTCGACTAACATCATGAGCGGTCCACCAGAATCACCCTGACATGCATCGACACCGCCTTCCGAAAATCCGGCACAAACGAAGTTGTCCGTGATGGGTTGGAAGTATGCCCGGTTGCAGTCTTCATTCCGCCAGACCGGTAGTGTCGCTTGCTGCTGCTTGGTGGACTCTTTCCCTCCGTAATACGTCGTACCCCAACCGACGACCGTTGCTCGCCGACCTGAGGAGTGGTTTATAGAGATAGAGCTTAGAATTTCATCGTAATCACATTTTGTGGAATTCCCCCGAACGTACCTGCTAGTCGTTCCTTGGACGGTAGATTTGGCCCCGGTAGACACACCGGTATGACGTACTTCGACTTACGAACCGGTTTGTCCAGCACTAGCAGCGCAATGTCATTGTAGAAGCCGACGCGTGAAAACCTTGGATGGGCACGCACCTCCGTCACCTTGTACGTCACCGGTGCCGACGGTTCGCCATCCGTGGATAGATCGATGTCTCCCAACCGCACGGTAAACTGTCGCGCCGCAAACGGACGTTGCCGCGAATCGCGCGTACAATGTGCCGCCGTCAGGATGTACTTCGTGCCGATCAGTGATCCACCGCACCAGAACTCGGTACGCTTCGTACCGTGCAGAAAGATGGCCGCCATCCATGGCCACTGTCCGGTCGGTGCCTCGATGCCGCCCACGATCCTACCGGACGAGTACTCCTGCTGTCCACAATCCTCCGGATCGACTATGTTATCGATCGGTTTGAGGGTGGCCGAAAGAAGCGCTCCACTATCGGCCGGAGACACCGTGTACACTGGCACCAGTGGTCGTTTCGTGGTGGTAGTCGTTGTACTTGTCGTGGTCGAAGGTTTAGCAACAGGGCTGAGTACTAAACTGGACGAACCACTACCACCACCCGATCCGGTTTGCTGTGGTCGGGGTGGTTTCGGTGTCGTCAGCACCGTACTGGTGGTAGTAATTGGACAACAAACTCCTGGCACAAAGAGACTCTTGAAGCAGAGCGATTCCCGCAGATGACTCAGATCCAACAGCAACCCGGGACACGTGCTCAGATCTTCACATCTTCCAGGACGTCCGTCCGGTGTGCGGCAACGATTTTCAATGTCTTTCGTTGATTCGATGATTTTATCTACAAGCAGAAATGGGACGTTTTAGAATATGAGACACTTCTGCGAGGACTTCTCGGAGCCCTAGGCTATCACTTACTGCTCGGAGCTGGTTCTGGTCTGCGCGTAGTCGTCGTCGTAGTTGTCGTCGTGAGCCGCATCTCCTGATGAGCGGGATCCTTGCGCTTTACTTTGTTCTTCTTCTTCTTCTTCTTCTTCTTCTTCTTCTGCTCCGTTGCTGCACTTCCGGCCGGAACAGGGGACGATGCGATCTTATTATCTATCGTCCCACCGAGCGTTAGTTCGTTGTCTTCCTTTCGTTGTGCAATTGCTGCTAGTGTTTCCACGGTAGATGAGGCGACTGTTGGTTCCAGTGTGCTAGTGGACAAGATCACTAGTGGACCGGAAGTGACCGCATTGTCTGTTTCGGGCTCTCCCCCATTACTACCACCTCCATTGCCCACACGCTTGATCAGTGGTTCGATCGTTTTTGTTATGTTCTGTCCGAGCACCGTTTTTGTGAGAGTTAGGAGAGCTTCCGGGACGGTTTCCTTCGTGCCAGGGTCAACCTGCGTGATGGCACTAGCTTCCTGTCCCTTGGTAATGTTCACAATGTACCGGCCAACCGTATTCAGTGCACCGAGCGTTTCCGAGAGCTTATTGAAGGCTGCGTCGGATAGCAGGCGTGCTCGTGTCGTGCTCGTTTCTACTACCGGCACCGGAAGCTCAGGTTTGACGGCCTCCACCTCCTCCTCCTCTTCGTCGTCATCGTCCTCATCCTCATCATCATCATCGTCGTCATCATCTCCCAGTCCAAAGTCAAAGTAATCGTCATCATCATCATCGTCATCGTCGTCATCGTCCTCTTCCTCAGCGGGACGCTGTTTACCAACCGGCCGTAGCTTGGTAACCTTCGTTCCAACCACAGGAACTACCGGCAAACGTGACCCAGCTACCGAACAAAGTAAAAACCAATACGCCAGTTAACATTATTCATAGGCCGTTTTGATCGTTAACAAACAACTACGACTTACCTCGAATGCCGGAATCGATCAGGGCTGGACTGGATCTTCTGTTTCCTCCACTATCACCCCTCACCAGGGTGTGGGACAGGAGTAAAACTGTCACCAGTAACACTGTACCGCAACAACGAAACAAAAAAAACATCAGTTACAAAGATGAAACGATTATGAACTTGTGTGATGGGAAAGGAGAAGAAAAAAGGCAACACTCATACACCCACCCCCTTTTGCAACATACAAACAAACATCATTAAGTAATCGACCCACCCGGGAAACCGGTTTTTGCGAATTTAGGCCACTTTCTTCTTTGCTTCAAACCACACCATTGGCACAATGGCCACCAATCCATCTTCCGCCACGAGCACGAACACGCACACGGCGCGCGGTTTGTTACTGTCCAATTTTAAATGCCTGCAGGGCATTCCGGAACTAGGGAATATGTGTTCGCATGCACTGTACGCTTTTGTCTGTTTGTCTGTCCGCCACGTGTGACAAATGTTTCGTTATGCAATGTGGTCCATTTTTGGTGTCCTGCGGGTGGTGTTCAGTGTCACGTAACGCGTCAAGGCAAATGCCGGGTAATCGAGTCAGGTAATTCAATGTAATTCTTAACGCCAAGTACTAGCGTAACTCGTAGCTGCTCAATTCATATTCAGGGTGTACATTACAACATTGAAGGCTTCTCCAAGAAATCTAGTAGCCGATCACATACACATCAACCGAATGACAGATAGTACGTGACGTTGGGTTTTTAGTAGTGATCAATGAACGATTTCCTACCGTGTCTTCTGCTACTACATGCCTAATAATTGTGCAAAGATTTCTTTGTCTGATCCTAGTTCTTCTTGGACACAAAATAAAGCTTAGGAATTCTGAAAGATTCCTTTCATGAGATATCAGTGACAGTAGTTGATGAAAATAGTAACCATGGCAACTTAAATATCCTTAGCGCTATAACAGATTCAAAATTGAAGATCATCTAGGAAGAATCTCAGTAGGAGCAACAAGGACTTCAGATGAGATCTTGGGAGATTTCGAAGAGTCTACCACGTCATGAGAATGATACCGACCAGCCTTAGAGATATTTAGTATAAGATTTTTGGATTTTGTGGGACAGATTTGTTTGGATTATTACTCTGTAAGACATTGTTACCAGGAGCGTAGCTTAGGATTTAATCGTTCAGCTAGTACTTTTGATTATCTCAATCTCCAACCCTCGTACCACACAACACCACAGCTCTAAATAGACCGGAAGTACCAGTAGCGCAAATAAATTGCAAATGTAATCATGCCATGTTTCCACTTTCGTTTTCATCCCCCTTGTCAGTGTACCTTTAGTACATTAGTAAGCATGTGCTTACGGGACAACTGCAACGCAATGCTAAGCACTGCATTGTCTGCAGTCTCGGAAACTTCTTGTTCGTCTCATACGTTTCTCCTTCCCACCGCAAACAAAACTGCGCCAATCCACCCAGCCCCGAGTAATGGATAAAAATGTTAAATTATTATTATCCACCCTACCCGCTCTCCTCTCACCGTTTCCACTCCACGGTGGTGGTGTTGTTGTTCTGCAAGTCTTATTACGAATGAAGCAAATAAGACACAATAAATGGTGCACGTAAGGAGCGTTGGTGCGACCCCGACATGGAGAAAGCAGGAAACCCGAACCGAATGAACTTTACGGAATGCTCTCTCACATACACACACACGTGTGCGGGTGGTGCGGAAAACGCTGAACGTGCTTTAAATTGTAGCAAGGGTGTAAAGATGGAATTTGTTTACAGAAATCCAACATCCGAATTTTTGAGCGAACGTTACAATGCCCCGTACCAGCGCACATCCGCAAGCATCGTGTCGGAAGGGTTTAATCAGAAATAGCCAAAGCAACATTAAAAAAGGTGAGCTGAAATTACTTCTTACAACTCGCCATTGCACGTGGGAGAAACCGGTGTGATACCCGTTGTGGCAGGTAAGGAAGGCTATGTATTTTACTCCAAACCAACAAAATCAAAGCGATCGTGCAAGCGAAAACTACGCTTCAGTTCGTTGCAACGGTGCCACAAAGTAAAGTTTGAATCGCACCGATTACGCATAGACACCGACGACGAACAAAAACGCAAAACAAACGCTCCACAAGCGTCAGATGACGCGTTCGAGATCTAGCGGGGTGCAGCAGTGAAAGTGAATTATGAATCATTTTGTGCTTGGCGTTTGGTTCCGTGGTTACGATTTCGTTTCGGTTTCGGTTTCGGATTTCATGCCCGTGCGCGGTTCTTTGTTTTACCAAACCGATCATCTTCAAACGGTGGCTTTTGTTGCATTAACATGTCCCATTCCATGATTTATAATTATACGTTTGTTCAGGTTATGGCTTAACGAATTTAGGAAGATTGCTTTCCAAGTAGGTACCGGTGGCTTTAGTTAAACTGACATTCTTGATCGTTCCGCTTATACCTTCATCGCGTTACGGTAACGCTAATCCAAATATCGATTTTAATCTGTGAAATTAAGGTACAAGAACGTATACTTAGACTCTCATTAAATGTAGTCCCGTAAAGAAGCTTAGCGTTAGCTGTGGATGAATCGTCAAAGATCCCAAACCCAAATGATAATCGCTCATCATTAATCTGTTGAATCGAATGCACACATTCTTCGCTCTTCCACACACCAAAGGAAGAGGAAAGTAAAATCGTTCTCTTTCTACCTTCCAATGCAGCATCCAGTGAATCCGTTCCGTTAGGTCATCACCCATCCGAAAAAACCGGTTCTTCAGCCGAACCGTTCAACCGAATGACACTAACGCACGCGAGCATTAGATTTTCTTCTGCCGCTGAAAAGAACAGAGCGCAGAACAAGAGCCGCTGCGAGTGAAAGTAACGGTGGATCTAATGTGTTACGCAGCAGGTGATAAAATGCCACCAGCTTCGGCTGGCTTCGTGTTCAAGGGCGATGACCAAGAAAATTGAGAGTTTGAATGATGAAATATTTTAGATCTACGAATGGGAGTCTCCTAATGCTTCACCTCGAAGAAGACCTTGAGCTAACGGAGATTCAACTCCTAATTATCATATGAGCTTGATATTGGGTAAAGCCCAATGATGGCAGTATAGTATCTTCTAGCATGTTTTTACATTAAATATTCAATTTGTTTACTTAGCTTCTAAAATGAGCTCGTGTCCTCATTTGTAAAATCACTCTTAAAAAGCCAAATTTCGCATACGTCATACGACGAACGTAAAATCCCTTAAAAGCGGTTACTATGGCTACGAGCGGCTCTTAGTAAACTGTACCTCAAGCTTTTCGAAGCTTTTTCACCTTCCATCAACGGTTCCGATCGTTCTGGAAATATTTCATTCGTATCCTGGATGAAATATTTCATAACACGTGTTATTTGGGGAGATGTTTTTTTTATCGAGAAAAAACCCATTTTTTTCTTATATTTTATCTTCCCAGCAAGCGGTCAATGTGTCATTCAGTTTTCAACGTATATTCCGATGACTTGCATCTTCCGTTTTGGGGGTAAGCTCTGCTAGCAAATGCTTAATTGCGTATAAACCGAACGGCAGCAAGGCGAAGATATCTCCAATATCCAACGACAACATTAAGCATTAAATGTACTGCGCGATGAACGAGAAAGCTCACCCACGAAGCTGCACTCCACAAGTAAAAAAAAAGTTACGAAATCTGCAACTCCAATTGTGCACCAGACGGCAGGGGGTTGGGGGTTTTTCCCGGTGCGCTTTACCCACAACCATAACCGCCAGTAGCGTGACACGCGACAAACGATTTTGGAATCGGTGAACCGGTGAAGTTGGCACGTAAACCACCCCTGTTTCCCAACATTTTCCCATCCCGGTTTCGCTTTCATTCGTGCGTTTGTGTAACATTTTGCACACGGGATCCACCGTCGATTACATACACAGACACACACTCTCTCTCTGTCCGCTTTTCACTCGTTGCATATTTAGCTCCTTTCTTTGCTTCGTTGGATCAATTTTGCAATTGTTATTGTTTCTTCGTCTCGGTTCCTTTCCTGCTTCCGTTTTGACCTTCCCTTCCCGCCATTTGCATATTTGCATTTGCTTTTAAGGCCGGGCCACTTTTGCATCGTTTCGTCTTGGTACGACTTCGCCCTCGTGTCGCTTCAAATACCGAAAAAAAAGGGGAAAACAAACAAATAAACATCGTACTGTTTCTCCGTTTATCATTTCTTCATTACAATGAGCATACAAGCACACGCGTAGTAGCCATAACCCGGCACGGAGTGGAGTGTTTCGTTTGTATCGTATCTTGCAGCCTTAGCCTTTGCCTTCTTCGCTTTCGTACATTACAATTCGCCAAATGCTTATACATACATTTGAGAGGTTGAGTTTATTGTTGCTGTTGTTGTGTTGTGTTTCCTACTCGTTTTTTTTTTTGCTTTTGCTTTTTTTCGGTGAGCCATTAGTCCACAGCGACCATAATCAGTAATGAGCGTTACTCCGCTCTCTTCTGTGGGAGGAGGAGGGGGGACGGGATGGGAGGGTATCTTTCTCCTGCAGCATAACAACAGCAACAACGGCACCTTCATTTCCCTTTCAATTCGGCAGGACGGCGACTCCCGGCCGCCCGTAATGATGCGTCGAACAATAACCGAAAGATTGCACAACCGAGAGCGGAGATCCGACAGCAAAACTGATAATGATACGGTGCGGAATTATGTAGCATGACGGGCGGGTTGGGGCACACGATTGCACCGGATGGAATTGGAAAACGCAAACGAGAGCGCATCGTGCCGGAACAGCGCCCGCTCGCAATCAGCTCCGGCTCCGGGGGCAAGTTGATTGTACGCAAGCATTTTGGACACCTTGCCGCCCGGGTGGATCGTTCGCCCGGGTCAGGATGGGTAAGATGCAGACAATCGAATGCAACGGTTGTGTCGTTGCGGAGCTACTAAACTCTGTCATTCCGATTGTTGGTTAACCAACACGTGTGTGTCTGTGTGTGTACGGGAGGCATTCATCATTCAATTATCTTGCGAAACGTTTAATGCGAGCTTGTATCGGTTACGATAATTTGGTAACGTAATATTTGCTCGTCGGGTGAAAGTTACAATTGAGCAACAGCTTTTTTTTATGATTGCTTTTAGCAAAACAATACTTTTGCCAAAAGCTGCTTCTATTTGTATTTAATTGATCGCTCTTGAAGATCATCACCTAGCGCTGATTTACACTGAAGAATACACTATTGATGGAATGGAATTCTAATAAAAAAATAAATCAGAACAAGTCAGGATGTTCTGATTTATTTTTTTATCATAAAAGGACTTTTGATAACACGCTCTATGACTGATGCTTATTTTTTCTTCGAGTAAAATATTCCAGACTAATATGACCAATCCAGATAAGCATTCCCTCCAATAGAAGCAACTCACAAACTCTTGACCAATTCCAGAAAACGTTCTTACTTCATTTGTGCTATTCGCTCGATCTTCTTCTTCTTCTAAGGGCTCTACATACTCGAGAGGTCTTGGCCTACCATATCTGGCTTCCGTAACTTAAATATACTTGCAAACAGGATCGGCCCGAATGGGATTCGAACTATGGTCATGCCCGTTCAAAGACCGGCGCCGCTATCTCATCGGCCACCAAGCCGCTCCCAAGATCTCCTC